>BQNB010029713.1:442-55510 GCA_026074375.1 Tanacetum coccineum
CGAAAAAGGGGAATTTAAACCTAAAAGTACGGGAAAGCATAAAAAGGCAAATAATTATCATAAAATTCTACGGGAAGCATAAATTAGGCATAAAAATGAAATCCTAAGTCTATGGGAGTATAAAATTTAGGCAATTAGGCTTAAATCTCAAAAACGAGAACGGAAATTAAAAATGAACGCGACTAAAAACCTAAAATTTGAAATATTAATCCTAAAGTGAATTTTTTTACTTTTCCTAAAAGTAATTGACTAAAAAGTAATAATAAAGAAGACTAGAACGAAAACGGAGTTAAATTGAGTTCAAAGACGAGAAAACGAAAACAGGGCCCGAAACCCGTTCTTTAAAAATTAAAGATTTGCAAAAATGACCCTACGAAAGTTTTTCTATTTTTCCTAAGTGAAATATGATAAAATAAAATTTTCCAAAAAAAGAAAAATATTTTTTTTGATTTTTATTTAATTTATTATAATTAAAAAACAGTTTTAAAGAAAATAAATATTAAAAAATATTAAACGAATATGAAAAATTCTGAAAAATTCAAGGAAATTGCATTATACTACAAAGGATCTAAGAAAAATTTAAAACTGAAAATTCAGCTTATAAATATGCTAAAATAAGCAGTTAAAGAACTGAATGCATATTGGGCTGAAAGTGTTTATTAACAAAGTCCCTTGGGTTCTTAATGAAAAAGACCCAAGGGCGCAGTGTTAAGTATGTGTGTGTTTAAAGGGAGGGTCGTAGGTTCGAGTCCTGGCCCCTCTCTTTTTTACTTGCTACAGTAAAAAAATTTACTTTTCTTTTTGCACACACTTGTAAAGCACATGTAAATAAGCAACTTTTATGACTATGACAAATTTTGAAAACCAACAAATAAGTTGAAAAAGGCACAAACAAACAGACTGTTTGCTTATTCTAACTTAAAGGCACAAATGGTAATTCTTTTTAGCTTTTTAAAGGCATATAAGCTGATGCAAATGGAAAATAAGCCAATACAGATCCTATATTGCACCTAATAAGCACACGTATGCAAAAAGAAGCAAAGACGATAAGTTATACTAAGCTAAAATAACAGAAAAGCTTAAAAAGCTTTATAACTTAAAATTTTTACACTATAAAGCAAATAAGCCCAATTAAGCTTTACCCTAAATAACATAAGCTAAAATGAACTTATACTAACTTAATGAGTAATGTTAAACCTAAACTAAGCTGGAACAATAAGCTAATAAGCTTAAATGAGCATATGAGCTTATAACCTAAACCTGTTAACAAACAGTCCAAAGTGGACCCTTCCAGCTTAATTTCAAGCTGTCAAATGGGGTCTAGAGGCTAAGTGGCTTATAACCTCTTAAAGCTTGTCCTCAGGTCCACATTTATTAGCCAATTAGTAATAATATGAAGCACTTATAAGCCAGAAAAAAGGCTTAATGAAATAGGTTTTTACACTCAGAATGAGCTGAGTATTGTTTTCTCTAAAGGGAAAAAGGCCTTATGCAGCTTAAGTTTTAAGCTAGTAAAAAGAATTAAAAAGGGAAAATGAGCTAAGACAGATAAACTAAGGCACCTAATGAGCTTATATTATAAAAATTATGACTTAAGACTAATGGGAGCTTATGGCACTAGGCTGCGGAATTAAAGACTTTAAAAGGCAAGAAAAACTTATGGAAAGAAATAAACCAAGAGCATAATTCAAGTGACACTAAATCTAACTAAACCTACTGCATTAGGAGATAAAAAAAAGCATAAAAACAACACTAAAAAAACTATTCTTAAGGCCCTAACAAAAGCTGGAATAATCTGTTTTGTTAAGACAGATTTAAACCAAGTTTAGATAAAACTACAAAACTCATATTTAAACTGTAAAACTTTTTAAAAGCTAATTAAAATGACTTCAATTGAGCTTGTGAAAACAGTCAAAATGACCCAAAGTGGTTTGATACAAATTTGACCCGTTTTGTACCCTTAACCCAAACACCCCTTTAAAAGGGTTTTGCATATTTTAAAATTGTAAAACTGTTTTTAGGCAAAGAAACTTTGAAGACCAGATTATATCTAGGTTAAATAAGCATTGAGAAGCATGTTTCAACAAACTTTAAGGAACCAAATAAGCAGAAAGCAAATTAGCAAATGCAAAGACAGATTTTTATGCAAACTTTAAAACTTTGAATTTTCATTAGGTAAACAGGATTACATTAACTTAAATTTAAAAGACAGAATTAAAGAACATAATAAAAGACATTAAAAGTAAAAACTACAACTACCCTAAACTACTCCTAGATACTTCTCTCTTTTCTCTGTCTTCTTTCTTTTATAAGAAGCCCAAGTCTTCAGCTTGTGTGCTTCTTGTGTTTTTGGTGTGAGAGAAACCAAGAGCTAATCCTGACCCTTAATTTTGAGTGATGCCCAATCCAACTCAAACCAACCCTTGAATTCATTCGTCCAATAGGATGGTTAGGGATTGCCACAATGTCCTTGTTGGTTTGTGAGGTGGGGGGAGTGGGGTTAAGGAAGTTTTGTTTGGTGATGAAGGGAAAAACGAGGGTGATGGTGACAGGGAATAATGGCGGGAAAATGGGGGAAGAAGTACAGTGTTTTTGGTTACAGGGTACCATTTTGGGAAAATGGCAATATTAGTCCCTGAGAGTGTATGATGCTATTGCAAGCATCATCCTTGTTTTGTTCATCATTGGTCCCTGAGGTTGGGCTGTAATTGCACCGTTAGTCCTTTTGGATTAACATTGTTAGTCCTTTAGGACTAACGGTGTAAAGGGTTAAATGGTTAAGGGATTAAAAGGTTAAAGGGGTTTTATTGTTTGGGCCAGGGGGTATATTTGGGCCGACGGGTTTATAAAAAAGGGTAATGGGTTTTTTTTAGTTTATAACTTTTGGGCTTTTATTTAAAATGGGTTTAGTATATAGGTGGGCTGACCCGGGCCCACTAGGTGCGGACAGGTGAGCCTACTTTTAGCATTTTAGGTTTTCGGGTTTGGTTTTTGATGCCCTTTCCAACGCCATATCTCGGGGTTGATTTTGACTTCGTCTTGACTTTATTAAATGCACAAACGTTGTCGAGTCGATCCGGAAATGTCCGTTTTAGCTCCATTTCCAATCCTTTTTCTCCTTTGGCCTTAGTTTTTCACGCTCTTTTCAATTCCGGTCTTGGTTTTGTCCGGTTTGGCTTCGTTTTTGTCCTTTAGTGAATATCCGGTACCTGCACAGTACAAACACAAAAACAAGCATATTTATGGCATTTTATGTGCGTTTTTGGTCGTTTAGGGTCAATTTATTAGGTAAAAGGTATGTGTAATTAAACGCATACCATTGAGATAACTCGATGGTTCCGTACGGAAAAACTTTGGTGATGGTGAAAGGTCCTGACCAACGAGTTTTAAGCTTTCCCGAGAATATCTTTAGACGAGAGTTGAAGAGTAAAACTCAATCACCAACATTGAAAATGCGGTTTTTGATCTTAGAGTCGTGAAGCTTCTTCGTCCTCTCTTTATATATCAAAGAATTCTCGTAAGCTTGATCACGAAGCTCATTAAGTTCATTAAGTTGAAGCTTTCGGTGATCACCCGCGGTTTTAAGATCGAAATTAGCATATTTCAAAGCCCAATATGCTTTATGCTCTAACTCGATAGGTAAATGGCAAGACTTCCCATACACTAGCTTGTAAGGCGTACAACCAATCGGTGTCTTAAAAGCGGTACGAAATGCCCATAAAGCGTCATCTAGTTTGTCGGACCACGAGGCACGGTTTTCTCCAACCGTCCTTTCTAGAATACGTTTCAAACCGCGATTGGACACCTCCACTTGACCGCTCGTTTGAGGGTGATAAGCGGTAGCAAGACGATGAGTGACCCCATACTTAGACATTACTTTAGCAAATTGATCATTACAAAAATGGGTCCCACGATCGCTTATAATAGCTCTAGGTGTTCCGAATCGGGCAAAAAGAGATCAAAAAAACTTATTACATTCTCTAGTGTGTGTGTGTTTGTGGGGAGCGCCTTTGCTTCAACCCATTTTGAAAGATAATCAACGGCTACGAGGATGTATTTATTCCTATGTGAAGACGGAAAAGGTCCTATGAAATCAATTACCCTATACATCAAGATTCACCAAACTTGGATTGCGTTTTTGAAGGCATTCACTCACGTGTGGAAATTTTGCCTTGTCTTTGACACGTATCACAAGATTTGATCATTGTATGGGCATCTCGATATATGGTTGGCCAAAAGAAACCGGCATCAAATACTTTTTGAGCGGTGAGATTGGCACTATGATGGCCCCCGGTGGGTCCTTCATGACAAGCTTTGAGGATTTCAAGAGCTTCTTGCCCATGCACACACCGTCGAATGATTTGATCCGCACATATACGAAAAAGATAGGGATCGTCCCAGAAATAATGTTTAACGTCCTTGAAAAACTTCTTCTTTTGTTGAGTTGACATTCCTTTGATGATAAAATTCCCCGCATGGTAATTTGCATAGTCCGCAAACCATGGGGTACTTCCACTAGATATAACTCCAAGAGTCTCTAAAGGAAAATGTTCATTTATGTCCTTGTTTTCTAACATATCCTTATGAGGATTCTCAAGTCTAGATAAATGATCCGCCGCAAGGTTCTCACTTCCTTTTTTTATCACGGATGGTGATATCAAATTCTTGTAAGGAGAAAGAAACCCACGGATCAACCTCGGCTTGAATCTTGTTTATTCATAAGGTATTTTAAAAGACCGAGTTGATCCGTATACACTATGGCTTTTGATAAGGGAAAGTATGGCCGAAACTTTTCAAAAGATTCACAAACGGCCATGCATTTCCTTTTCCGTCGGTAGTGTAATTGAATTTCAGCTCTCTGTCATTGTTCTTGCTAGCCATAATGTATAGGCTGCAAAGTGCTTATCTTTCATTGTCCTAAACCGCACAATCGCGAAATCATTGCATACATAGGAGTCTTGATAGGTAGGTTCCAATCTGGCGGACTTCTAAGATCGGAGCTTAGGTAAGATTCTTTTTAAGAGTCTGAAATGCATCAATTCAATCCTTAGAAAACGCAAAACGGTGTGTTTCTTGCTCCCAAGAAGGTGAGTCATTGGTATAGCATCTTAGACAAAGTCTTGGATATAAATCGGGTGTATATAAACCTGCGTGACCTAAGAACTTAATTGGCACTTCTCCTAATTAAGAAACATAAAATCATGTCTTACACCTTTTAGCATCTTCTTTTCTAATTTGGAGAGGCTACAAATCAAAAACTTATCCCCAAAAACGAGGAAAGTACATCCATAAATCCTTCCTAGGTCTTTTTCGATTCTATCATGAAATATAACATCATTACTCACCGTTGAAAAGTACTGAGAGCATTACACAAGCCAATATAGCATGCGACAGATACGCGAAATGTTCCATACGGGCATGTGTAATGTAGTTTTCTCTGGTCTTGGGGATTTAGTGGTATTTGGATATCCCCTGAAAATCCATCTAATAAAACAATATAAAACTCATTTCCGGCTTAATCTTTCTATCTATGATCCATAACGGCAATGGATAATGATTTCGGGTTGCTTCTTTTAATTTTCTATAGTCGATACAAACTCTCCACCTCGGAACTAAACTGTCTTTTTTGTCGGATTAATTCATTTTCTTCATTAGCTAACATCGGTAATTCCTCCTTTCTTTTGGTACACCAATGCACTGGGTATAACCCATGGGTTGTCAGAGATCGGGTAAATTATTCCGGCATCAAGAAAGTTTTAAGGTACTCCTTTTTGATTACCTTGTGAAATTTTTAGGTTATTCGTCTTTGACTTGAACCGTGGGTTTGTATATCAATCCTCCATCAAGATTTTGTGGTACAAAAAACGAGGGTCTGTTACCCATGATTTGTCAGCTGATTTTCCAAGCAATGGCCGTTTATGAGATTTGAGCACATTTAAAAAAGAGCTCTTTTTCATCATTTTTTAAACCTTTTGCACAATTATTACTGGTAAATTTTTGTTTCTTCAAGAATGCATAATTCTTACAGTGAGACCGATAAATCTTTTAAAACTCTTTCACGGAGGCTCTTTAATTGAAAGTTTTTGCCTGGTCACTTCACTTGTTTAAAGGTCCATCGGAGGATTGTTTGAAGAACGGGGTCATTATTTAACAATTTTTCGATTCAAAAAATATCTTCCTGCTAGATCGCAATACGGATGATCAATTTCGGTGAATCGAAATCATCCCTGAGATTTAAGCTTCGATTTCTTCCAAAAATTGAATTCGAAAAAGTATCGCTCAGCGTTGGGGTGGGATTGCCCCGAAGAATTAGAAGAACTCCTAGCAATTTCGGTGAGTACTCCTCACAAACTGCATCAATGATGTTCAATCTCGGTTTTACCGACTCTATTATTTATAGAGGATATCTCGTGGTTTTTGATCTAGAGGATAAAAAGTGACGGCTTCGTTATCAACCCGAAGGATTATTTCTTCTCCATAAACATCAATTAAAGCACTACCGGTCCTCAAAAAGGATCTCCTAAGTATGAGAGGTACTCGAGGATCGGCTTTGAAATCGACAACAACAAAGTCTGTAGGAAAATGAAATTTCCCAACTTTGACAAAAACGTCTTCGGCGAGTCCTTTAGGATAAGTAATTGATCGGTGCGCTAACTCTAAAGTCATTCGAGTTGGTGTAAGATCAGGTAAAGAAAACTTTTTCCAAATAGAAAGGGGCATAAAATTTATGCTCGCGCCAAGATTGGCCAAGGCGTGACATATATCCATTCCTGGGAAATTACATGGTATAAGAAACTTGCCGAGATCTCCTAGCTTTTCGGGAAGCTTCTTGAGGAGCATTGCTGAGCAATTCTCGTTCAACGGTATCTTAGCTAACTCAAGCAACTTTTCCTTATTCATGAGCAAACTCTTAATCGTAGGAGCAAATCTTGGCATCAAAAGTAAAGCATCCGCGAAACTTATGTCAAAATGTAAATTTGTGAAAACTATTTTGATGAAAAATCTCTCCTTCTTTTGATTTGAAGCTTTGTCATGGGACTTTTCGTGATTAATTCGAGAAGGATATGGAATATGTGGCTTAGGCAAATTCTTTGGAACATCGGGTTTCAGAATTGGAATGGGGGTAACCGGAGGTGGGATTTAAGCGGTACTTCCTTGGAAATTTGTTTGCTCTTTATCCTTTGTGTCCTCGGTTTCTCGTTCCACTACCTTTTTTAGTGAGAAGGATGTTAAAGGATTAGTAGGAATCGAGGGTCTCTTGTACAGCAAAATCACCACTGTGAGTAGTGATTGCTTTCATCTCACCCTTCGGGTTTGGAATGGTATTACTCGGAAGAGTACCCGAAGTTGAGGCTTGGTTTTGAAACAATCCACAAATCATGTTTTGCAAATTATTTTGAAAGGTAGTTTGTTGATTCATCATGACGGCTTGTTGAGATTTTATCGTGTTTTGAATTTCATTCTTAAGGTCTCCTTTCAACGAGTTGATTTGATTTTGCATGTTCCTCAACATTTGATCGTTATTTCTCTTGTAACTCGAAAAATCATTTGAAATCTCTTGTTGAACTTGATTATTAGGCACTTGAAATGGTTGGTTTTGAAATCCTTGGTTTTGAAAATTTGGAGCATGATTATTTTGAGCTTGAAAACCTTGATTTCCATGAAAATTATTTCCCCGATTAAAATTATTCCCTTGACCTTGATTATTGAACCTATTTTGACCATTGTTTTGCACCGGAGCAAAACCGGGTGGTGCCATTTGATTACTAACACGGTTCGGAGGGTTAACTTGATTGTAAGTACCCGTGGTCGCACAAACACTAGCCTGATTGTTATCGGTAGTCGGACAATTATACCAAGAATGGGCACCACCACAAGTAACGCAAGTTTCCTCAACCGCTTTAACCGGAGCGTGGCCAGTGACTACTTTATTAGGAAACAATCTCGACTAAGTCGAAAGTCTGATCAACAAATCTTCATCAATTCTTTCATCGTTTTACTAGGTAGAAAGTAGCATTCATCCTAGAAACATTTGATCTATTTCGTGAATAACAAACTTTTGATTTATTTTCAATTATGTTTAAAGAATCTCTAGTCGTTTTACTCAAAAGATTTCCAGCCGCTGCGGCATTTAAGGAGTCTTGTTCATTCTCGTTTAAACCATTATAAAAGGTATCAACTTGAGTTAACTCCGTAAACCCGTGATGGGGACAAGCTCTAAGCAACTCCTTAAATCGTTCCCACGCTTCACTAAAAGTCTCCTCAAATTTTTGTGTAAATCGAGAAGGAAACTTCATTTTTTATGTGAGTGGTTTTCGATGGATGGGAAAAAGTGAATTCACAAAATTTTGGACACGAGATTCCTCCCAGTCTCTAAGATCGAATTCGGAGGTTCTTTCTCGTACCATGGTTTTAGCGGGGCTCCTCGATGCGATATGGAGGACGTGATTCCGTTTAATTGTATATATATATAATATAGGCAAACAATCAACCAAATACCTTTAGCCAATGATTGGTTAAGAATTTACAAAATAAAATATATATGTAGCCGGAAGTTTAATTTCCCGGGTCGTCATGTCCTAACGAGGTGTGCAATTGAAATCGAGTGACGAATTGAAAATCGATGTTTGAATATGACAAGGTTATGATTGGTTTTTCTGATTCTATAATTAAATATGCAAAAAAAAACGATTAAAGAAAAACCTAAAAACGAAGGCTAGAATGATTTAAATCTAAAATGTAGACGAAAATGTAAAAACGCGAGTGTTAAAAATAAACTTAAATTATTCAATTTTAACTAAAGTGATTTTTTACTTTAATGGGTTCTAGTGACTAAAAAACGATGTTTTAAAAAAAAAATTAGGATCGAAAAACGGAAGTAAGTTAAAAGACAAAAAAACGGAGTCAAAACAAAAAACGGGAACGAAATCCCGTTCTTTAAAAAGTGAAAACTTTTGCAAAAAAAATGCCCTAATATGTAAATTGTTTTACCTAGAAAAATATACAATAAAAGAAATTTTAAAAAAATAAAGATTGTATTTTTTCTGATTATTATTTTATTTTTTTATGATTTTTTAAGTTTTTAATGAAAAAAAATTATAAAAAATACTAAACTATTTTATAAAAATCTAGAAAAAAATACATAAAATACTTTAAAGAATTCTGAATCTATGAAAAATAAGAACTTGTTGCCAGCTTATAGCAATAAGCAGGAGATAAGCCAAAAAGGCTTATAGGCGTATAAGGGTAAAACACCCTTATATACCAAATGGCCAGGAGTCTTACAGAAAAGACCCAAGGGCGCAGATGGTTAAGAGGTGTGCTTTACTTTTTTTGTTTTTTTTACCTGATGTGTTGTTTAATAAAGGTTGAGGAGGGTTGAGGTCAGGGGTTCGAGCCCTGCTCACCCCTAACTTCCCCTCTTCCCTTTTTCATTTTTTTTCAATTTTTTTTACAAACTTAAAGAATGGACAAAAATAAGCACTTTTAAAACTTGAACTTTTTAAGGAAAAACAATAAATAAGCTGGAAAGAAGCAATTAAAACAGTCAGAATGGCTTAAATAAGCTTAATGGCTTATTTTTTTTTCTTTTTTTTTGGATTTGAAAAGCTTAAAAAGAAAACCTAACTACAAACTTGAACGTAACTAAGTGTAATAAGCAAATGCAGGTTAAAATAAGAAAGTTTGAATGAGTAAATAAGCCTAAGAAGGAAAATAAGTTGTTTCTGACTAAAAAAATTGTATAAAACAGACAAAGTGACTACTTTGGGCTTATTTTTAAGCCACCAGACAAACTCTTACGTACCAATAAGCTAGAAAAAGGGAAAGAAGACATAAAAAACTACTAGAAAAAGCAATCTATAATCATTTTGAAACAAAAATAAGCTATGGAAAGCTGAATGAAAAAGGGTGATTTCTTGTTCTTGTGAACAGCCAGATTGCTCAAATCTATTAGGCAAACAAAGCACTTTTCTTTTGGCTTTTTGGACAGATTAAGCAAACTCAAATGGTAAAATAAGCAATCAAGATATTAGCACTCCTAATAAGCAGATAACAACAAAAAGCAATAATTAAAAATCACCAAATAAGCCAGAATTTGGCTTATTTAAATCTCAGCACCAGGGGAACCCATTTGGATTTGGCAGATTAACAAATAAGCTCAAAATAAGCTGAAATTCCTAAAAACGCTATCTAAAACTGACTTAATTATAACTATGCATTTAGAAATAAGGCTAAATCATATAGCCATAAGCCTTAAATTAAGCCAAATGAGCTCTTGAGCTTAAGACTATTTGAAAAACAGTCTTTGGACCACTTTTCAAGCTTAAAAATAAGCCACCTAGAAGGTGTCTTAAGGCTTATGGCTTATGGAGCTTAAAGAAGAGCTTATGGGCTTTCTAAAAATGGAAAAAGCAAACAATTTAACAGACAAGAAAGCTCAAATTAATTTGGGCTGCTAAAAAGCGGTTTTAACCAGGGGAGGGGTTTATAAGCTTCCTAGGGGCAAAGTGCAGGCCTACAATTAAGCCACCGAATAGCTCAGAAGTAAAAATTAGTGAAAAGCATTTTGACACAAGCTCCTAATGAGCTTGTGCACAAAAAACTAGAGGCTAATTTACTGATTTGCTAAATGAACTCTTAACCTGAAATTTGACAGTTTGGACTTGATAACTTAATGAAAATTTAAAGCAAATTTTAAAATGACACTAGGAAAGTAAAAAAAATGACTTTGATTACTCTTTTACTCTTCAAACCAAGCATAAACAAAGACTCAAGGACAGATTTTTCAAAAATCTTAACCAATTAGCTGTTATAAAGAACATTGACCCTCAGATTAAACCATAAGCTAAGATTACCACAAAAAAATGATTTTGAGACTTAAAAACAGTTAATTAACTTTAATTATGGCTAGTTAAAACTGACTAATAGACCATGACCCATTAACCTACCCATTCTGACCCATTTTGGGCTTAACCCAAACAACCCTTTAGAAAATGGATTTACAAACTTTAACTAGACTGATTGGTTTTTTTACATGAAAACAAACTTTTACTACCAGATACTTATTTAGCTTAACAGGAACCTAATGAACTTATGTAAACATAAAAATATGCACAACAAGCAATCAAATAATAAATTGCAAATATGGACTTATAAAGGACGGAACCTAAAAGAATAGATACAAAGAAAATAGAAAATAGATAAAAAGGTTCAAATGACAAGAAATGAGATAAAATAAGCAAGTCATAAGTACAATACAACTTAATAAGCTAGGATTAAGCAATGCTACAGTAACTGCTTAAGGATAAAATGACAGGAAAGTCTTACCAAGCTAAGGCTCTAAACAAGGCTATCAATGTCTAATTAGAGCTTAATCAACAAATGCTCCAGCTTGTTTTAAAAAAGCTGGTAGGTCCAATAAGCACTTCCCTTTCTTGCTTATCATCCAAAAGGCTAAGCTTAGGTAATTTAAGGGGTGAGCTTATATATATATTTTTTTGAATTTTCTTAACACATTTTTATGGTTTTCTAAAAACAGATTGTACAAGTCACAAAGAGTTTAAAAGAGCTTAAATAAAGCTAATTTAGAACAAGAAACTTAAAGACAAGTTTGCACAATAAATACCTCCAAATTTGCATTAATTAGAAAATCATTACAAGACTTAAGATTAAAATGTTTTAAAGTAAAATAAAAACAGAAAAATGACTTAAGATTCGATGCCTCTTCAGGGCTTACAAATGGTCCTATTTATACTAAATTAAGGAGCTTTTTGGTCTTCACTTGCCCTCCTTGCTTTGTGCTTTCTTTGTGAGAGGCTGCCGAGTATGTGCTTCTTGTGTGAGAGGTTTGAAGCTTCAATTCCTTGACCCTATTGGTGTCCACCATTGCTTTTCTTGAAATCATCACAGCCATTGGATTTGACATTGAGAAATGTGGGATTGCCAACATGGCAATGATGCATATAACTAGGGTTTAGTGGGTTGAGGGTGAGGGTATTATCTGGGTATACCATGGGGGTTGAGTGTTTTGGGGGGAGGGAAAGTAACCCGTGACCTGTTCTTGGGTTGTGTTGGGCGGGAAAAGTTGTTTTATCAAGGTAGGGGATGACCAGGGAAAGGTTTGGGTAAATGTCAAGTTTGGCCCTCCAACTTGTATTCATTGTTTGCATTTTAAGTCCAAGTGGTGGGTGAAGTTTATGGGAATTGGCAGAAATAGTCCCCAAGAGTTATAAGTCAAATTGCAAAATCAGTCCTTGTGTTATGTAACTTTAGGGGGTTGGCAGTTTAGCCCCCTCAAGCTTTTCTTTCCTTGAATTGCAACTTCAGTCCTTGTAGTTTTCATTACTAAAATACAACTTTAGGATATTGCATTTTTAGTCCCTCAAGTTGTATTTTCTTTGCTTGGTTGACTTTGACTTTGTCGAGGTTGACTTTCCTGTTGACTTTTTGGCTTCGATTTGACTTCGTCTTTTCACTCTTTTCCATTTCGTGCTTGGTTTTGTCCGTTTTCAGCTTTGTTTTTGTCCTTTTCTTGATTATTTGTTTCCTGCACTACACAAATTTGCAAAACATAACAAATTCGATGTATTTTTGGGTACGTTTTTAGTCATTTAAGTCTGTTTTTAATGGAAAATGGGTATGTGTAAGTAGAACATACCAAAATACCCTTACGATGTCTCAGTTTTGTCATTTTGGCTTCGTTTTTGTCCTTTAGTGAATATTCGGCACCTGCACAGCACAAACACAAAAACAGGCATATTTATGGCATTTTATGTGCGTTTTTGGTCGTTTTGGGTCAATTTTAAAGGTAAAAGGTATGTGTAATTACACACATACCAAAATCCCCCATACTAAGATATTGCCGTGTCCTCACGTAATGTTATGAAGTAAACACTTAAGAAACCCAAGAATCTCAATCCCCCTCAACTAATAACCTCAAAAAGTAGCTAAGTGTTCGTCAAGGGGAACTAAAGAATCAACAGCTTTGACAAGTCCCGATTTCACCATTTTTTATATTCACACTAACTATCCTTAACATGTTTGACTTCCTTTATATTATCAAAACTAGGATCATTGAATGAGAATCGCCCATAGAATAATCTATAGATGTCCAAAAAGGATAAATTTATCGTCCCCGATTTTTCACTAGTCTCAAGCTAAGTGTAAAAACAAAATCACCGTTAAGTACAAGTAAAGATGCTAACACTACTTATAACTATAACTTGTAAACTTTTCGCTCCCAACAATTATTCAATTAGTGTGATTGTTCTTAATTTTAAGTTAAATTTAGATTGATAGTTTTAGAAAGTAGTACAGTTTATGTGCATAACAATATTTTTGAAGAAATCTGGGGAAAAGACTAGATCGCCCACCAACCAGCATATTCTCGATAGATCCTATCCGAGTTCGACTTAGGTTATCAGGTTGAGACCCCACAAGAGAATGTTCGCAACGTAATAGCGGGATACTCCACCCTTTTAGGCTGAATTTCTTAGATTTACCGCTAAATAAACAATACTACTCAAAGCACACAAACATAAAAAATTTAATGATCTCATTGGTGCGATTATTCCTAGAAATAATCTACCAATGGCAACCAACAACTTTGGAAGTCTTAGAGCAAGTTGTTCTTAGTTCAAAATTATACTTGAGTTTAGAAAAAGAAATCTTAACTATTAAATTTTCCTTATTAGTCATTTATTGCTATAATCATACTATAATACCGTCATCATTTACATGACTACAACATCGGCCACGCCTCCGACAAGATGTAGTGACTTAGTCTGACGATGGTCCCCCACCTTATATGAAGACTTCAACATCGGCCACGCCTCCAACAAGATGAAGTAAACTGACGGAGAGTTTTTATTGATAATACTTAAGAATGCACTTTGGCATTTATTATCTCACTATGGGCTTTGTTTTGAAGACTGCAACATCGGTTGTGAGCCGGCAAGATGCAATAAACCTTTATCAGCCCACAGTTTATAATTTTCATCATACATTTTTTTAATTTTTTTTAATTTTTTTTTATTATATATATTTTTTTGCAACATATTTTCCTTAATAGAGAAAATTTTGTTTTAGAAACTCAAGTATAAAGTTGAACTAAGATGAATATTTTCGTTTCCAAAAGAGCTTCTTTTTAGAAAATGTCAGTTTAAAGTTAAAGCAAAATTAAGCACGTTTATTAGTCAGGTTAAGAGCTTCGGGGAGAAAAAGCGACAAGTTACACTTATAAGCTTTTAAGATTTCCAAATAATCCTTGTTTAACATCCTACTTGTAAATAACACTATTAGTCTCGTTCTCGCAAATAATAAAATCCCTAATAAAAAGGATCCGCAAATGTCTTAGCCTAATAAACATTCGATTATTAAATTGGTTAACTGGACAAGCTAGGGCTCAACACGCCGATCTGCGTCAAAATTTATTCATCATTCTAACCCATTGGAAAAGTCAAAATTGTGACAAAACACTTATTTTATTTTTCAAAATTTTTAAATTTTTTCATTTTTTTGGTATTTTTGCAAAAATTTTGGTGGTAAAAACGGGATTACGCGACAACAACGACTGCAGGCACAATCAAATCGAAGATCCTTTTTTTTATAACAAAACAACTCAACAAACTATTTAAAAAGGAAAGGTGAAATCAGGAACATCGTGCCTCTTTAGGTACATAGAAAGACGATGTGATATATTTTCGACAAGTCAATGACGGATTTCTCCAAGGATCCATGATAACCCACACTGACTCCTCGCTTGCTTTCTACTTTATGTTTCATCTTCGAATTCATGTGCAAGCGAGAACTGCCCAACCAAGATACCACGGTATTGGTTCAATATTTGCAGCAACAAAGAAATCTACTTTTTGTCACAAGAGTCAGACTCAATCTGATCATGACTGACATCTTGACCTTCGTGATTTGCGTCAGCATCACTGGATGAATTGTCGAAAGATTCACGGGCCATGAGAAAGCATCCACCTTCTTTAGGCTTGTAGTCCTTACCTCGCCATATAACTATTTGTTCTTTCTCAAATGTCACTAGGATGCATGGAACCAAGTCCCTCAACTTGGCACCTAGCTTCTTATAATCTTTCTTCTCCAAACCTTGACAATCGATTCGCACCAGCTCCTCCACAAGAAAGGCATCTCTTATCATCGGAACAAGACCACCATAATAACCGTTTTTGGCTAGTTTCGTGAGGGCTGGAACGGCTAAACCTTTTTTCCTCAATTCCTTCGTTTCTTCAATACTGAGACCTTCAATAGTAGTTTTTATAAGCTTTGGATATATGGGCTCTTGAGGCTTCCATAACATTAATGGAATAACGGGCCTCTTCTTAGGGTTGTAATTTCTGCCTCTGTACAATATAAGTGAACCACCGTGTCTGTGTATGATCTTACCAAATGCTTTATCCTCTAACTGTGCGCACACATTTTTCATATCAACAGTCGGTACACCCATACATTTAATCCTAACTGCCTCAGCTTGTTTCCAGTTATTATGAATGTCATTCAACATGTTGTGTGTTAATCCATCCCTTCCCAAGTTAATCTGTCTCTTAGTTTTACCCCGCGCACATTGCTCCACCAACGCACCTCTTTCGGCATCAGTCAACTCCATGCCCTGAATCCTACCCCTAATAAGCTTCCTCTTACCTTCCATTGATTGAAACTCCTCTATACCCAAAGTGGGGTCCACAGCAGGAGCACATACACCAGTCCAGACACGGTCAAGTTTGCCAGGGCCAAAAGGCGAGTATTTGGGCTCGCGGAGACCAATGGGTCTGACATCAGGGCTGCTTTCTGTGTAGCTGAAACATAAGTCGAATGGTAAATCGGTTTTGATGGGTTTTTGGTTTGGTTTAGGGAGAGATGATGGGGGTTGGTATAGTGAGCCGGCAAGATACATCAAACTTTTATCAGCCCACAGTTTATATTTATTATATTTTTTCATTTTTCATCATCATTTTTTTTTGATATAGAGAAGACTTCTTTTTGAAAAATTCAAGTATAAATTTGAACTAAGGCTAAAGTTTTGCTATATACTACATAAAAATTATTGATTTAAGTTTAATCTCCAAAAGTAGCACGTATATTAATCAGGTTAAAAGCTTATGGGAGAAAAAGCGACAAATTACACATATGAGCTCTTAAGTTTCCAAATAATCCTTGTTTAGCATCAAACTCATACTTAACTCTATCATTTTTCGTTCTTCGCGAATTTTCGCGAACGCTTAGTCTAAAAGTTAAGGAACAAGCTAGAGCTCAACACGCTCGATCGAGTCAAAATTTACTCTTATTCTACCCAGCAGGAAAGTCAAAATTGTGACAAAACACTTATTTTATTTTTGAAAATTTTGAAATTTTTTCATTTTTTTTGAAATTTTGGTGGTAAAAACGGGATTACGCGAAAACAACGACTGCAGGCACAATCAAATCGAAGATCCCCATACTAGAATGAAACATTGTCCTCAATGTTTTACGAAGGGTCTCTACGCAAATCCTAAGCCGTTTATTAAGTATGCTTAAAGATAAACGTTAGTCGATTAGATTAGGATATTGGATTTCCCAAAATGAAGCTGAGGATTTGAAGCATCTTGTGATCGAAGGACAAAACCGCGAGCACGAGAGGCTTCAGAAATCCTGGCAATCCTGGACAATAAACCACAAAACACAAAACACGAATAATGGAAGAGGCGAGCCTCTGCACAACAACAAAAACACTTATTAGAAAGAAGATAGAATGGATAAGCATGGGTTGCCACCCACGAAGCGCCTTGTTTTTGTTAACCGAGTCACAAGCTCGACTCGACCCCGAATTCATTGGTCCATGGGGGAGCAAGTGGAAGATAAAATCTCCATCGGACTTTCATTCAAGTGGTTTGGATAAACATTGAATTTCATGAAAGTTCCACTCCGATGAGATACACCCGGCATAAAAAAATGATAAACGGATATGCCGGGGTCAAAAATGGTATCTTTATTCCCACAAAAGAGAAGATATAGAGGAGAAACTGGATACCTGAGAAAAGGAAGAAAGATCCATACAATATAAGCGAAGAGAGGTTCACTAAAAAGTATGAAATCCAGGGTTGGATGGGGGGTAAAAACATTATGCAACAAGAACTCTTGGTTCTCTTGTTGGGAAAATATCATTCACCACATCTATTAGTAAGATTGCCAGCTCGGCTAATTTAAGCAGAAATGTCATACCTCGATGGAGTATGATGTGAGCGATGTTCACCGGTGAAAACTCCTATGATAAAATCATCCTATCGGCAGGAGGAAATGGGATCGATCGAAAGATCAAAGATGAACGAATCATATTGAGTAAAATCAGCATGAGTAGTGGTACTGCCACTACTCTTCTCTTTAATATGATAGAAAGCTTCATAATCCGGAAGAGAATAATCAGAACGAGTAGTGGTACTGCCACTACTAATCTCTTCCAGATTAAAGCAAAAAGTTTCAGATTCGGGTAAAGAATTATCAAAGGTGTTAGTCTCCTCCAAGAAAAGTTAGGAGATGTGGAGGGAGACTTGGTCACAAAATCATAAGATGGAGTGGGATTATCTTTTAATGCTTTGATCTTAGCAATAAGGAGATTGACATTCAATAATTTTTCACGAAGAATATCGTCTTTGATTGTTAGAAGAATATCAGTATCAACCCTTCCAACTTCCGGGATAGCAATCTCAACCACCTCTAAGCTGACGATCTTAGCATCGGGAGGTGATGCATCGACATACTCGATGTCCTTACTAGAGAAAGAATCGTCATCACTCGAAGAAGAATCATCGTTGGAATCGACGACAATCTCAGAGTGATCTTTGAAAGCTTCAAGAGGGGTAGGGTTATCACAAAGAGGCACATCACACACACCGTCGGAAATACCCTCAGACTCACTTGGGATCGGGACAAGCTCCTCAACACTAGACTTTACTACTTCGTCTGATTCCGTTGCCGGAATAGTGTCAAGATGCTCATCCTCCATTATAAGAGAGTCAACGGGCTCCTCGGTTAGTAAAACGGGTGTGACTGCAACACACGGAGGAAGTCCAGAAGTAATAATATTTTGACTATTAATATAATCTGCCAGCTCCTCACTTATAAATTGCACATCTTCAAGAAGTTTACGAATCAATTCTTGTATATCTTCTGGAGGATGTTGCTTTTCTCTATGCTTAATTTCAAAAAATTTCTCCCAAGCTAGCAATAAAACCTTTGGCATTTCTCTAAAAGATATACGATTAAATTTCTTTAAAAAGGTTTCTATAGAAATCATTAAGTCTTCTTTAGCTTGTAAAATTTCCACACTTGTTTCTTGAGGAGATTGATGAATGACGAGATACTGCGGGGGTTGAACTTGGTCAAAACCGAAAGAATTAGAATCATAGCACGGTCTTATTTTGAGAATTTAGAAGCTCATTTTGAGCATTGAAGATTGGATGATTGACGGTATATTGTGGGGGTTGAGTTTGGTCAAAACCAGAATAATTAGAATCATAACACGGATTAGGTTCGTAATAATTCATCGGTTGACATTGAAAAGTCTCGTGAGGACCCCCACAATCTTCACAACAAGGATATTGTTGTGGAAAACTCGGTGAAGTTTGTGGAAAATAATCAAAGTTTTGATTGAAACACGGGTCCTGATTGTAGACAAACGGGACTTGAGGTGGACAATCATAGCCATGATGGGCATCGTTCCCACATAACTCACAAGAGTATGGCACGTATTGGGGTTGTGGAGGGTGGTTTGCAAAACTTGGAGAATCGTTAGAAGAGTACGGAGTTGAAAAATTGATTGGTGTTCCATTTCCAACAGTACAATAAAAACAAACTCCATCATATTCATTACAACCACATTGTTGGCACGTACCCAAAAGACATTGTTGTTGCAAACTTTGCAAATTTTGTAGGATCTCATTAAGGTTTTGATTGTAGCATGGTTCCGGATTAGAGATAATCGGAATTTGCGGTGGACAATTGTAACCATAATGAGCACCTTTCCCACAAGACTTACAAGTACATCGTTGACAAAAGATATCGTCTAACGAATCCCCACACTCGTAACAACAATGGTGGTCAATATGTGGAGGACTTTGCGAGGAATTTTTATCAGGGTCTTGATTGAAGACGAATGGCTCTTGAGGTGCACTAACAATGTTAGTGTTGTCATTGGATGACTCGGAAGTGTTTAGAATTTCGTTTTCATCATGAATTGTATACCAACCTTCATTCAAACACTTTCGCACAAAAGCACAAGGTCGACAATATAGACCATCAACCGGGTCTCCACAAGTTGCACAATTCTGAGGGGGTCGTTCACGAATGATCTTGTCTACGAGACTCCCTTTAGAACAACAATAGTCTGTAGTGTACAAAGCTCCACAAGACGAGCATTCTTTAATCGCGTAAAGGCGATTTTAACGATAGTCAAATGACGCCATAAGAATTAAACAATATAGAAGGTTAAGAAAAGAATTAAATGGATAAGAAGAAAAAGAAGATTATTTTTGGGTTTTTAGGTTTTTTAAACAATTCATTTTATTAAAGGACAAAATGAGATAAGACAACTTAAACCAATTAATCAACAAGCTTCACGGTAGCTCTTTAAAAGAAAAACGCACAAAGGAGCGGAGGAGCGGGAAAGCGCGAAGCTATTAAAAACCTTCTCCTTTCGGGTCGTAGTTCCTCGGAACAACCCTCCTTATACCCCTCTTGTAGTTTGTTAATCAATTAAAGGTGAGCCGTACCTCGCAAGTGACACAAAAGGCAAGTTTTAATCTTTGATTCAGGAACTTATTATGATAATGCTTTAGTGGAAAGCATTATATTGATGATGAATTATTTATCTTTATTTAGGACAATGTTTTAATTTTTTTTGATTTTTCTTGCTTTTATATACTAATAAAAGAAAATGAAAAATATTTTTGTATTTTTATATTTTTATAAATAAAATAACTTCACAAGGAAGGGTCTAACTCTCAACTCGATAATGCTCAGGCCTCCCGGCAGCGGCGCCAAAAATTGACAAGCTTCTGACCAACCCTTTTAAATATATATAAAAATAAATATATAATATACTTATAAATATATAAATATAAGGATAAAAATCAAAAATCTCTCAATTGTAGTAAATCCGAAAGTACGATTCCTTGGTCGTTATGTCCCAACGAGGCGTGAATTTGAAAATCGAGAATCGGTTTGCGGACAATGCTTGGAGTAATCAAAGATTTGATTTTCAAATCCTATTTCTACTTAATAACAGTGCACAAAAAAATAACTAAAAGAAAACAAACCAGAAAGCAATTTAATGATACGGGCCTATAAACTATGATACGGGTATTAAAAACGCGTCCTAAAAAACTAAATTATCAACAAATTTTAAACCTAAAATGATTTTTTTATTTTAATTACCTAAGTGACTTAAATGTAAGAATAAAGAAAACTAGATAAAACGATAGAATTTAAGCTTCAACAACGGGTAAACGTAACGGATTCAATCCCTTTCTGTAAAAAATCAAAATCTCAAATTTTGACCCCTACGAACGCCAAATTATTTATTCCTAAGACCTCATGCTTAAAAGAAAATTTTTAAAAAAAGAAGAATTTTATTTTTATGACTTTTTTTTTATTTATTATGAATTAAATACTTTTTTATAAAAACAATTACTAAGTTCTTTATTGAAAAATAGGATAACATTACAAATACGTAGCCTAAGTTTTGAGGAATCTATGAAAAACATGAGTTGGTATTCAGTTATGCAATAAGCTGTTAAATTCACGAAAGAGCTTATATGCTTATAGCCTGAGCTATAAAGACCTTCTTAAGTTATTAAATGGTGCAATTATAAACGGAAAAGACCCAAGGGCAGAGTGGTGTTGTGAAAGAGTTTGGGACATGCCATGTTTGGCCCCTCAAAGTGTTAAGTGAGATTTCATGTGTGGTCCTTGGTGAGATAACAAAAGTTAGGGTTAAGGGTTTATGGCAGCTAATGTTGGTTAAGTATAAATGGGCTTATATATTTGCTGTTTAGGCCGGTTTGTGTAAAAATGGAAATTGGGCTTGTTTGGTATATATATAAGGGATTTTTTGGCCATTTGTCTTCTTCGTTTTCAGCTTTGAATTTGACTGTTAACTTTGTCGGGGTTGACTTTGACTTGACTTTGGCTTTTCCATGCTCTTCCATTCCGTGCTCGGTTTTGTTCGTTTTTGCTTGATTTTTTGTCCTTTTCTTGGATATCCGTTTCCTGCACAATATAAGTAAAAACATACAAATACAATGTATTTTTGGTACGTTGGATTATCAGTTTCAATGAATAATATGTTATATTTTAATGCTATTACTGTTAATGGTATTTATGAAATTGATATGCGTGATTCTACTTTACCAATCGTTAATTCAATGTATTCTATTAGCAATAAGAGAACCAAATCTAATTTGGATTCTACTTATCTTTGGCATTGTCGTCTTGCACATATAAACAAGAAACGTATTGAAAAGTTGCAACATGATGGACTTTTAAAATCTACAGATAATGAACCGTTTAATCAACGCGTATCTTGTATATCTGGTAAAATGACAAGAAAACCTTTTTCACATAAAACTGAGAAAGTTAAAGATGTACTTGGATTGATTCATACTGATGTTTGTGGTCCACTTAGACATGTGTCAAAGAAAGGTGCTAGTTACTTCATTACCTTTACTGATGATTATAGTCGTTATGGTTATGTTTATTTACTTAAGCATAAACATGAAGTCTTTGAAACATTTATGGTATTCAAAAGTAAAGTTGAAAATCAACTCGGAAAGACTATTAAAGCCATACGATCTGATCGTGGTGGTGAATATATTAGTCAAGAATTTAAAGACTATCTAAAAACTTGTGGAATTGTTCAACAACTTACTCCTCCTTACACACCACAAGATAATGGTGTATCTGAGAGGCATAATCGTACCTTGTTAAACATGGTTCAATCAATGATGAGTCTTACCATTTTGCCGTTATCCTTTTGGGATTATGCTCTAGAGTCTGCTGCACGCATTCTCAATATGGTTCCAACCAAGAAGGTTGACAAGACTCCATATGAACTATGGCATGGAAAAGTTCCTAACTTGTCTTAAATAAAGGTATGGGGTTGTGAGGCTCATGTGAAACGTCACACGCCTGATAAACTTCAACAATGATCTGTTAAGTGTATCTTTGTAGGATACCCTAAGGAAACTATGGGTTACTATTTCTACTACCCACCTGAAAACAAAATAGTTGTTGAGAGTTATGCAGATATCTTGGAAAAGGATTTCATACTTCAAAAAGAGAGTGGGAGAATTGTAGAACTAGAGGATGAAGATATTTTACCTTCTGAAAACACTAGCGAACATCCTATTGAGGAAGAAAGTCTTGCCCCAATTGTCTCTCAAGAAAAGGATGTTATTCCCGTTTGTAGATCTATAAGGACACATAAAGCTCCTAATCGATTGTGTCTAAATGTAGAGATTGATCCAGATCGACTATGCTTCAATGTTGAAGTTGAAGAACACAATTTAGGGGATCTTAATGAACCTGCTAACTATAAAGCAGCTTTATCGTACCCTGAATTTGAGAAGTGGCTTGTTGCTATGAACGCGGAAATGAAATCCATGTATGATAATAAAGTCTGGAGACTTGTAGTGCTTCCACCAAATGCAAAAGTTGTTAAGAGTAAGTGGATCTACAAGAAGAAGACGGACATGGATGGCAAGGTACACATCTATAAAGCTCGATTTGTTGCAAAGGGTTGTACCCAAACTTATGGTGTTGACTATGAGGAAACATTTTCACCTGTTGCTGACATAAGATCTATTAGGATTCTCATAGCTATAGCAACATTCTATGACTATGAGATTTGGCAAATGGACATTAAAACCGCGTTTTTGAATGGTTTCTTAGAAGAAGAAATCTATATGGAACAACCTGAAGGTTTTATTGATCCTAATCATCCCAGGAAAGTATGTAAGCTTCAAAGATCTATTTATGGACTTAAGCAAGCATCAAGAAGTTGGAATAAAAGATTTGATGAGGAAATAAAAAAGTTTGGTTTTCATCAAAATCTAGATGAGCCATGTGTATATCAAAAGGCTAGTGGGAGTAACATTATTTTCCTAATCTTATATGTTGATGACATTATTTTAATGGGAAATCACATACCAAGTCTTCAAGAGGTTAAGACCTATCTTGACAAGTGTTTTTTTATGAAAGATTTAGGAGAAGCGGCGTTTATTCTTGGAATCAAAATCTATAAAGATAGATCAAGGCGGTTGATTGGATTAAGTCAAAATGCATATCTTGACAAAATCCTAAAGAGATATAGAATGGATAATTCCAAGCGTGGTTCCATTCCAATGCAAGTTGATCTTCATTTAAGTAAATCTCAATGTGCTACAACATCTACAGAGATGAAGCGTATGCAGAATGTTCCTTATGCTTCGGTTGTAGGATCCATTATGTATGTTTATTTTGTTTTTTTTTTACATTAGATTAGTTCTAAACCCTTAGGATTAGTGTCAATTTAGATATCTATTCTTGTAATTCTGTAATATTTTATATTTGTCTTATAATTGTTTGCTTGTATATTTGTGTGTTTAATTGTTTGCGTATTTAAATGTTTTTCTTAAATACATTGTTTGGTCGACAGTTGAATCCAGCGTATCCTATACCATGGTATACGGCGTATCTCTTTCTCTGTCCATATTTATTAGCGTTATTCATCGCAAACAGATTATTAGAGGGCGTATCCACTTCCATTGGATATGGAGTATCGATCATCTAGGACAAACTAAAATAATTGATTTTCGTGCAAAAAAAAATTTTCTTCTTCAGAGCAAATTCTGCTGATATTTTTACCTTTGTTACAGGAAGAACTTGTCAGAGCTAGTTGATTGAAGAAGAAACTACATAAAGTCATGGTTGAGCCTATTTTTGATGACATTGAAAAAGCTCCAACTGAACCAGTCTTTCTTCACATTAACGATATTGAAATTGAGCTCAACGAGAAGTTTTGGGTGGAATTACGAAAGAACATATATCAAGGAACGTTAGTATAATGAAGACGTGGTGGAACACATTGCCAAAGTACTTAAATTAGTGGATTTAATCTACGTTCCTGGTGTGGATTCCCATCAACTACGAATGAAGGTCTTTCCTCTCTCATTGGCTGATGATGCTAAAGAATGGTGGATTAGTGAGGGAGATGGAAAAATCACCACTTGGGAGGAGCTTGTTGAGAAATTCTTCTGTAGATTCTATCCCGAATCATACGATGGAGAGGATGAAATGTTAGACGAAGGAGAAGAGACAGCTGGGCATTGATCCACTTGAATTCTTATCAAATGTAAACACAACATTCAAAAACCATAAGAAATTTGATGGGAGGACTCAAAAAGTGATATTTCACTCATGGATGAATGGAAATTGGAATAAGAGATATGTGGACAACAATACTTCAAGCAATAATGAATGGAAGGAATCTAAAACTCAAAACCCGTCCAACACTGCTATTGATTCATTCTTCAAAGCCTATGACGTTCACAATATTGAAAAAGAAAATGAACAAGGACAAACAAAGCGTAAAGACAACAATAATGATGATAAGCAACCTAACAAAAGAAGGTGCAAAGCAGAAACGTTTGAAGCTATTCAATACTCGATTGGACCCAACGAAGAATATATTGCTATTAGAAGTTATGAATATGATATTTAGGAGAGAAACAAAGATAATTTGCCCATAATCTACCAAGATATTTTCTAAAAAAAGGACAAAGGATGGAAAGTGACGCGTACCAAGAAGTAAGAGAAGCTGAAGAAAAGTCTAACTTAAAGACTTCGCTGTAAACAAAAGTGCTTCCCGGGAGACAACTCAGAATGTTATTTAATTTTGTTATCGAGTTTGTCTTCCCAGACTTCAATACGGCGTATCCGCCTTATACCATATGGCGTATTGGATGTCTGGACGTTATCAGTCTTTATTTTTCATATACTTTAAAAACATTATTATCAGTTATGCGAATACGCCGTATTCATCTACTTGATACGCCTTACCCACAGTCTGACCCGTATTTAGTTTGTTTTAGTTTAGTTTAAATTAACCGTAGATACCAAGATAGGAATGCACATGTTTTTCCTATATTTGACACAGGACCTCGTGAAGGAAATATCGACGAATATTGGTGGAGAATTTACAAATCTAGAAATCTTGAAGTGTTGGAGTCTTGAAACCTCAAGACGACTGTTCAACACATGATCTTGCTCATAAACTAAAATTGGAGAATCTACCGAGCAAATATCAGGGGAGTTTCTCATTCTAATTCCTTTTAATTTCCAGTATTTAATGTTTTACATATACAACGAGGACGTTGTATAATTCAAGTGGGGGGATGGAATTAGAATGTTTACTTGTCCTAAATTTTCACATAAAAGTTAGATCTATGTCTCAAATTTAAAAATTTTCAAGCATACTTTTGTGAAATTACTTGTTACATAACCCGCACATAATAACCCTTGTTAGATATTGTGAGGATTTAACCTTTTTGTTTCTAAATGTTTACCCAAATTCCACAAAATATGAGTGTGCCGGTGATGTTGTAGACTTTAGAACTTGGCTTGGTATATCTATTCGAGACCACAATAATGAGTATTATAGATTTAATTGGAGTAACTTGTTTAAATTGGTAAATCTTAGGATTACACCAAAATCGCCTATACATGTTGTTTATTAACTAACTACACCAGTTAGTTAACCTCCAGTTTAAACCCTTCCACTCTCATCTTTAGAGTGATGATCCACTAGAACAACCCGTAGAGCCAATCCTTTAGGAATTTACACCAATTATTTGTTTCGTTACACCCTTACACCTTAACCTACCCTGTTAGATTAAGTTTAATTTATAGTTGCTAGTTGCTTAAAGTGTAAAGTCTGTATTTCCCGAGTCTTGTGTCATTTTCTATCTTTGGTGCGGTTGGAAATTTGCACATTGCAAATAGGGAATGTATACTAGATTCAAAGCTATGTGATTTTACTACATTCACAATAAATGGTGAATCCGAAAAGAACGAAGAATTTAAAATGGGCTTATCGGATTTATTTATGATCGTGAAGATGGTGAAACTACACCGAGATTTGAAGTTTAGTTAGTAAAAAAATGAGAAAAATTGCAAGAAAAAATGAGAGAGAAAGAAAGTTTGAAGATAATCGTTTCGCGAAAGAGCATTACCGAAGGAATTATACGAAGGATCGATTATTCGTTGATACGTCGACAAAAATCAACGATGTAGAGTATTGTACAAAATGGAAGATATCGCCACTTACCTCGTAGAGTATGTAATGTTTTGGGATGATTGGGGAGTTGACTGTTATGGGAACGCAAACTTAGGTTGTTGTTTTTTATCTATGATCAAGACATTGTAAATAGTTGTGTCTTTGTCATAATAACGGTCGGGAAAATAAGTGTCTAGCAACTTGTACTTTAAGCCTTAATCTAATTTTTTCTTGATTTTTATTTAACAAGAATTTACTTCCCTCTCACCTAATAATTAACCTCTGGTTTTACGTGAATGAGGAGCCATACAAACATGCATGTCTATTACGGCGTTCCGGCCATGTATGCATGTCTTGTACCTTGTTGGTTTATGACTTTTGGTGAAAGTTAGATGGTTTCCTACCCCTATATCATTCTTCATTCCTAACGTTGGTTAAAATTTGAATGGGGATGTGAATCGACACACATGTCTATCCCTGTCCTTTTGGGAGTGTTATGTATGTGGCTTCAGGCTGCCTTGTTGGGAGTGGTATTATGGTGAAAGATTGTAGAATGGATCAAACCGTACTCCCTTTCCATACAAAAAAATCCATTATTTACCTTTATAAACATGTTACTCCATGGATTTAGTGGTGGAGATGTGTATCTTGCCAAGCTGTATTGATAATCTACTCGTCACGATTTTTATTCTAAGCACGAGCAATCGAGCGAAATAGTTACATGTTACTACATAGATTAGTTGAGTGATTTGAGTGTTTTCATCTTCCTATTTCGTAAGGTGTTTGGTTGTGTACTTGTAATAGATCGAATAAGTGCTTTAACGGAAAATATCCTTAAGGGATACATTTTTATAAACTTCTAAAGGCTACTTGAGGATAAGTAGGATTCAAGTGGGGGGATATTTGATGACATCAAATAATGTCTATTTTATAGCATCATTTATCCCATGTTATTAACCCATTTTGTATAGTTATTGCAAAGAATTGTTACTTAATCGTTTATATTTGAGAATTTCAGTAATTATGGAGTAATTGGTGAAACTTAGCAAAAGGCACGCATTCTGGAGCTTAAATAAAGATATCTTGAAGATTACTATTATGAATACCATTACGCCATATCTATCAAGAAGATACGGCGTATCCGTGCCTACACTCACCAAAGACCACAATAGATTAAAGATCAATACGCCGTATCTAGAGGGCTCAATACGACGTATTCAAGATATGGAATCAATATAATATTCTGGAAGATATCAAACGTGGTCCCTACACCAAGAAATCCCCAATATGCCATATCCAACCCATTGGATACGGCATATTGAACCAACTTCCATACATTATAAATAGAAAACTCAAAAACGAGTTTTAAGTGTGCTAAATCATATTCTCGATACCTAAACCACAAAAGTCTATTTTCAGAGGAGAAAAAGAGCGGAAGAGGTCGAGCAACGTATTCAATTCCATAGGAGACATCGTGTAATTCCATATACTTTAGTAATCGTTCAGTTTTTGGTATCATTCGTTAACTCGGTTAGTTTACCTTGGCTAAATTATTACTCTTATATTTATTATGACGTTTGAAGGCTAATACCTTTGGGTATTATCCATTATTATGAAGATCTGAATGTTTGGTATTTTTTTATATCGATTTCTTGATTTGTCGTTGTATACTTGTTTATGTTTATCAATTTATACTTGTTTACGCGCTTTTGTATACGACTTATCATTCAACTGGATCTAGCTAAGTGGACCAAGCGGATCTAGAGTCTGGGATAGCTCTCCATATAGTAATGTATACACCTAGAATAATAGTTACACAGATATTGTCCTTTTAAGTCTGTGTCTAAGATACTCTTCGGTTAACTAGTTATTGGATAATGCCAATGGTTTAATTGATGTGGATAACTGGCAGGTGACCTAGATAATTCAACAAATAATGTTCTGATTCCTATTGGATAGTTGGACAAGTTGATACTAAGTGTATTAGTTTGTTATTAAAGCGGTAAGTGGGTTAAAGTCTCTATGAGCGTAGGGTTTAACAAGATCACCATTGCTTTAGTCCCTAAGATAGATTATAACTAGAAAATAAGGTGCCTTTATGCGGCTTGCTTTAATTCTGACAGAATTACGTGTCTAGGTCTTAGGGATGATGTAACGCCTTAGTCTTAAAAGAATGATCTGCCACCACGGAGAAGGAAACATTGCAAACTATATAAAAAAAACCCAACGTTCTAGTGGGGTAATAATAATGGTTAATACAATTTTCTAATAGGTATCGACCACTCATTTATCATTTGTAACTTAGATTACGTGGGGTAAACAGTTTCTTGACTTGATTGTAGTACCAACAAACCCGTGCCAAGTCATATCACGCTGAAAATCCTTCCATTTTCCTATTTAGAATAGGATTTTGACTGGACATAGGTTTACATTAGATAATATTAACATTGATTAGAAACAAGTTATTAATTGTGAATGATAGATTTAACCTCGCTCTCAGTGATCGACACCCTACTTACCACGAAACTACTACCGATCGGGTACACTGCCCGTTAAAGTGTTGTTTTTGGTTGAGTCGGCAAAATATAAATTTAAAACTTGAATCATATAAAAAAACCCTACAATACAACACATCAGAGGTATACTCTACTAAAATGCTAATGAAACAAAGTTGAAGCAAGAGAGAGAAGGACAAACTAAGTATGCAACACGTAAGGTTGTAGTTACAAGACATTCAAGTCTTGTGGTGCTAAGGAATTCTTTAGAACTGAAAGAGCAGTTGGCCAACTATCATAGTTGGAAGAAATGGAGTTTATGCTCTACATAAGTAAGTGTCCCACAGAAAGCCAAGTCGAATTCACGACTTGTATGCTGCAAAGTTGCGCATTAACTTGGTGGAACACACTAGTTTAGACAAGAGGTCAGGCAATTGCTATAGCCCAACCTTGGGAAGACCTAAAGAAGTTGTTGATGGAAGAATACTGTCTGGGTAACGCAATCAAGAAATTGAAGGAAGAGTTCTAGAATCATGTTATGATAGGAGCTGGTATAGACAAGAACACAACCGATTCCATGAGTTAGCTCGACGTGCCCGCACGGTCACTCCGGAAGGAAAGCAAGGGTAAATGAATGCCTACATTCGGGGTCTAGCTTTTTCAATTAGGGGAAACAATGGAAACCAGGCCGTGGTAGAACTTTTGCCATTGCTGCTAATGAAGCCTAGCAAGATCTGAACGTCGTGACAAGTACTTTTTCTTTGAACGATCATTTTTCTACCGTATTTCTCAAAAACCTAGTGCTTAAAACCCTTAGTTCTTCACCATAGGGCGCACTCATTTGTTTGTTAATAAGAGCGATGGTTCGCTCTTGTACGTGTATAGACTATCGAGAGCTAAACAAGCTAACAATCAAGAACTGCTACCCTCTTCCCAGGATCGATGACATGTTCAACCAACTGCAAGGGTCACGGTATTTTTTGAAAATAGACCTTCTATCTGGCTATCATCAGTTGAGAGTTCGCGAAGAAGATATCCCAAAAACCGCATTCAGGACGAGGTACAGACATTTTGAGTTCACGGTCATGCCCTTAGGTCTGACTAATGCTCCCGCGGTATTCATGGATCTTATGAACCGCGTCTGTAGCCCGTATCTTGACAAGTTTGTCATTTTCTTCCTTTACGACATCTTAATTTATTCAAATTCCAAGGTGGAGCATGAATATAACAACCCATAATTTTCATAAATGTAAATATCCATCTATTAAGTTAGATGATGTACAATCTATCAGTTATATATGAACTCACCTTTTTCAGGGAAATTTTTTGCTTTATTACATTACATTACTTACTTTGCCAATATCTCCAATATGCAATATACCTGCATATAAAGTTAACGGTCTCAAGCAACCTAACATTATGACAATTCCTATCTTATATATGTCAAGAAAAACATCATAACATGTCAATTCACTAGAATAATATCATTATTACAAGTACATTAGTACCTATAAGGTACCATTGCAACATTATATCAAAACGGGCTTTAAACCTTATCGGATACCCTTCAACCCTAATCTCAATGGAAGGGTAACCTAACGTGAAGTGCACAGTCTAAAGCATATGTACAAGAATATACATTTTCATTATGAAATATAAAATCCTTCAACTCAAAAGTACAAAATCTTAAAGCTCAATATACAATTCATAAGCATGATCTCTAAATAGCCATTGTACCTCCGTTTCATTCTAATTTCATTCACCACACTTAAGCAAAGCTTACTACACTCTTTTACAAGTGTTTAAAACCTAATTATTCAATTATAAGCTTTCATATAATTCTTTTTATATCAAAAACTAATTCAAAAACCCTAAACCCTAAAACCGAGCTAGTTTCTGAACCATGACTCGTTTCTTGATTTTTACCCATTGTAAACTCTAAACAACTTACTATAAATCAATTTATATAACATAAATGAATACATCTCAATAAATTATTCCATCATCTTTTCATCATTCTACCTCAATTATCAAGAAAAAACGAGATCTAGAAAAACCTATAATTGTACCTAATTAATAATTGTGACCATTTACTCATTTCAAACCATCTTATTTCAAGTAAGCACAACAAGAGTCATTGTAAAACCTAAAATGAGTTTACAAACTATTATCTATCATTAACCATTCTTGCTTCAACATATGTACAAGAATTACAAAGTAGGAAAACCCTAAAAGCACTTATAATTGAACCCTAATTCAAGCAGCTACGGCTATATTCTTTCATTTCAATCTATATTAACTTATACCCATTGACCAAACTTCATTGATATACTTTTTTATAGACCTTAGGATCTGGTATTCATCATTCCTAATCAAGAGTATGCAATAATCTAAACCAAGAAAGTCAAGAAAACCTAAACGTCCTAATCAAAACCTGTGGCCTCATTTCTTCAATTCTAATCATTTTAACCCAACCAATTGCTAAGATTTGCTAATCCTTTACTATATCAGACTTGGCTACATATATTAATATCCTTAATCATTTACTTACATGAAATAAGACTTGAAACTTGTGAAACCTAGTCGAAACCAAAACAGCAGAATCCGTTTCACCATCAATTTTGACCCATTTCAAACCATTCCAAGTGCAAATAACTTATGTGAACCTCTTCTAGAATCCCTTAAGCAGCTTATTCACCTACTTAGACCATTCCTTGGTCAAAATGAGAGCACATGGCCTCTCTTTTGGCTTACTTCAGCCGCGACAAGCTTCCAACAATAAACTCCTCATCAATCTTACTTCCTAGACCTCCACACCTGAATTTTCTAGCTTATACACCTTCCCATAACTAGACCCTCTATGTGTCAGACCAGATCATAACCCTTGTTACTCTTTACCTTCAAATGGTATAATAGGACTCCTATTGTGTTCATTTTTCTTCATCCTTTACTCTAATAAGATTTAAGTGATCTTAAGAAAGGCTCATGTTCTGAAAGGGAAAGCAAAAGAACAGAAACGAAGCCCGAGAGTCGTTCTTTAGCCGTACGAAGCGAAAGTCCCGATTCTGACCCGTTTCCAAGCCATAAGCTCAAACCAGGTTCTCTAAACTTATAATCTTCTTTATAACGTACAATGTTCATTATGATCTTGATAAAAATCATAATATAATAGTTTGAATCAAAACCTAAGTGTTTGCCTTTTTGATCAAACCGTACACCCGAAACCCTAATTTTCATGTTTTTACTTAAAATATGGGTTTAACATGTAAACTATTTGTTAGAATCTATTCTATAAGTTTTATATTGTTAAAATAAGTGCTTTGATTAAATCATGAGAGATTTGAATCTTAAAACCCAGCGCGTTTTCATTTCAAAACCTAGTTTAAGATCGTTAATTTAAACTTGCGTTGCATGTTTAAATCTTCTATTTTAGTTTATTATTAACTTATAACTGTCTATTGAAATGTTAAAATAAGCTTGCATGGCACTTTGGACATGTTTGGTATTATAATCCTGCTAGGGTATATATCAGAAAATTCAGAAACTTATAACTAAAGGACTAAAAGTGTCATTTTTATCAAATTATAACTTCAAGGGTCTAATATGTCACTTTTTAACGTCTAAGTTTTATTTTGCATCCAATAAAAAGTTGAAGGACCATAGTCGTATAAATACAAATACGGGGGGTCTATTTGCAATTTTCCAAACCTCAGGGTCTAAAATGTAACATTTTGAAAAAGTATAAAAACACATTCAAAACATTACCAGACATAACTTTAATTAACGCTTGACGTGCTTAACATTTCCAGATATTAAATAAAATGCTTAAAACTGCTTATGTTTTGAATCTTTTCTATTCATTCATCATCGATGTGCTCTTCAAAAAATCATGTCCCGGATTATAATCATACCACAATAATAGGTGTGCTTCATATTAAGATAGTTTCCATATTGGTATTTACGTTCTGTTAAACACAACAACACAAACTTTTGAGTTGTTGGGTTTACGATTTAAAGTGCCCTAGCTCCACAAACGTTTACTGAATGACTTCTGAATTATGATGGCCCGAACGGTGTTATGATAATTTTAATATCAAAACCAACATCAATGTAAAATCTTACATATTCAATCAAACTAAGACTTGACATATATTACCCCAGGTTGCCCGTGACGAAGCCGTTACTATTCATTTCATATACATTGCTATCAATTTCCCTATAACTGTTCAGGTGAGTTCATAGCCTCGCATTTCAATCTTTTTATAAACCCGCGAGGGGGATACATGCTATAAACATGAATGCAATTATTTTTGTATGCTATTTCAATTTACTATTGCCTAAGTAACTGCTTTGCCTTTAAGTCCCCATAATCATGAACCCGATAATTTACTCTCCGTAGTAAGCGCGAATGATGTGAATAGATCTATTTGGGTTGGACTCCCCGTTGGTTGTACCAGTGGTTACGTGTAACAATTGCACCATCGTTAGAAATCTCTGCGGATATTTGGCAAAGGTACCCGTCAGGGGCTTAACGTATCTCATACCCTAAGCTTCGGAGTCATGAGCTAATGGCCATAATAAGTTGTTTTTAATACTGGGTGTTTATCAACGTAAACCCAAATATCGCATTTGCATTCAAATTCTATACTAAACCTATGGATTCACTCAACCTTTGTGTTGATTTTTAGCATGTTTTATCTTAGGTAATAATTGCGGCACGGCAGTTTTAGAGTGAGTGGGCTGAGAACATGATAATGGAAAAAACGTTATATTCAAACTTTATTGTTATGATTTTGGGAACCTTCTCCTTTTGTAAAAATACTGAAAGAAATAATGATGATAAACTTATTTTCCATAAACGACTCTTTTTTGATTGTTTTCTATGATTTTATGACTGTTGTACTTGAAGTATACCCAGATTAGCTTCGCTGCTATAATTTAAAAATAGGGGTGTTACAGATTTGGTATTACGAGCCAACATTATTGGAACAAGGTTAAACCTTTAACTATAACTACTTATCTTTTTCCATCCAAGAATGTCCTCAGTGCCGCCTATATCTCTTGAATGGTAGGTTAAAGTTACATAACTATTTATTATTCAATATAAATATACTTAGTTATTTACTGTTGGTTGTTAAGCCGCGATGTCTTCCCCTGACCATCCTACTCAAAATTTGGAGGATGTCTTTTTTCAATTTCCCAAACTTGTTCCTCCGGTTTCTAGGATTATGGTCCCGGCCTTCCAGGGAAAAACTTACTCTAGTGCTTCCAAATTTATTTGGAATTGCCCCACCGACATTATTTCCGATGATCTTACATGCAAGCTTACAAGCGTTCTATATTGAAATCACCAATCCCGACCTCCAGTTATTCATCTTCTAAACCTCAAAATAATTTTCCTTTCCAGTAGGACTTCTTTCACCAACAAAATCACCTTTCTTCTACCCGTTCCAACCTCAACACTTTTGAAGATGCGAAGTTCTCAAAAAGTCAAACTATCGAAGTGTCATGAAGAGCAAATCCTGGATATCTTTAAATAAGCCTAGGATGCAATCCCCATCGAACGTATCGAGGCATATGAAATGGGAATCGAAAAGGCCTCGGCAAAGTAATGTCATTATTCAACGAGTTTTTGAATGCTCTAGAAGCCGAACTTCCGCAAGGTCATCGATTTTCCAAACTCAGAGAAGCTAATAGGATCCACCATAGATTTCCTTTAGTCGCTACAGAATCGCTGCGTGAATTAGAGAAGTTATCAAGGTCATGGAACTGTCACCAAGCAGACGTAGAAATCTCATGAAACTCCATCATCGAACTCAAAGCCGCATGGATATGATCATCCAGTTTAGTTTATATTTAGTTTTTTAGCTTTATACTAGCCACGAGATGACGTGGTATAATAACAAATCACTTGTCAAATCTTGACTTCGTATAGTACTAGCAGTTGTTCTTAATACAAAGGTCAATCCCGTTATCTACCATGTTGTTTCTTACCACTTTTTTTTCATCTCATCATTTTATTTTCTTCACTTCATTCATATTCATCATCTACATTCATCATCATACATAACCTTTAGATATCACCATGTTAAAAATGAATTAAAGAAGCATTATTCTTTAAGCATTTAAAAAATAAGCATTTTTTTAATCATTTTAAAGAAGAACAAGTGTTATACTTGTGATATCATTCTTATTATGTGTTATCTTTTGTTGGTAGAATGCCTCCAAAAAGAGTATCAACAACGGAAGCACTGGGTATGACTCAAGATGTCATTAGAAAGTTAGTTGCCGATAGTGTCACCTCGGCTCTAGAAGCTCAAGCTGCGACAATGGAAAGTGCTAGTAATCCTAATAGGAACTCTGTCTACTGGAAACTCCATGCAGTGAAAACGGGAAATACAAAGAGTCATTAGTAAACTTGTCAACCTTTCTACTTTATGTACGGAAGTAGCAGTAGCCTTATTCGCTGGGTTTGAACGAATGAATCAGTGGTTTCTCATAGCAGTATTGATGTGCAAGAAAAAACAAAGTAACGTTTGCTTACTGGTTACTTTAACTGACGATATGCCTTGTCCTGTGGTATGCATATGCCCAGCCTTATGTGGGAATAGAGCAAGCCAATCAAATCACCTGGGACTGAGTTAAAAAGGCTTCTGACAAAACAAGTATTAGTCTCGACTAAGATCAGAAAGATGGAGAAGAACTTTACAATTGATTATAACGGGAAATGATCTTAAACTTATGTTAGAAGTATTTCCAAGAATTATCGGTTTTGTCCCAAACATGGTGCCAAACAACGATAAACTCTTGGAAACTTTCATTCGGGGGGACTACCTCGAAGCATGAGAAAATTTTACTGCCTCTAAAACCTCAAACTTTAGAAGGACGCTTCAACATAGCCAAAGGCTAATGGAGTCAAGTGTAAACTAAGCAGGGTCAAGGCAAGTTAGTATCGAAGTGACCAACAAAGAAAGTTTGACGACAGAAGAACTTCAACAACAGATCCGCAAAACAACAACAACTACCGCAAACACCAACAAACGCTACAATATTCGTCAACAAACAAAACCGAAGGCAAGAAGTGGTAGAGCCTATGCTGGTATGCCAGAGATCTCCCTTTGTACAAGAGATGCAATTTCCATCACACCGGACCTTGTACTGCAATGTAATATTTGCACATGGTGGGTTCTTTGAGTAAGAACTGGCGAACAAGAAGCAGCCACTGGAAGTAAGCAACTACCAGTGATAGTTGTCTATGTCATGCTGTAGAGAAAAGGGGCATTATACAAATTCAGCTGCCGCAAAGACCAACATCAATGCCCAAGGGAGAGCCTATACCGCTGAAAGGATAGGATGATGCTCAACATGACCCGAACGTAGTTCGGGTTCATGGTTTCTCCCCTTAAATCAACATTTAGTAAAGTATTGTTGCATTTCGGAGCCTGATAGAAGTTTATATCCATATCCGCTTGCCTTCAAAGCTAACAAATTCCGTTTATTACAATAGATACCTTTTATGATATCAAAATGGGCGGACGGAAACTTAGTACGCACAAACACTGTTATTAAAGGTTACTTTAACCCTGCAAAATCAACCTTTCAAAATCGATCTCATGCCAATTAAGCTTGGTTGTTCGACGTTGTATCGGTATGGACTGGTTATCTGTATCTCATGCCAAAATTATCTGTGACGAAAAGTTGCTCACATTCCCTATCATGGTTGAACTCTATCATTCGGGTGATCGAATTAAAAACTCAACTAAATCTCATATCCTGTAAAAAAACCGGAAAGGTTATATATCCGAGGTTGTCAAGTTTAGTTTTCATGATTCAAGTAATGGCGAAGAAGTCAGACGATAAGAAAACTAGAAGACATTCCCGTAGTAAAGAATTTCCAAGATTGTTTTTCTCCTGAAGATCTACCTAGTTCCCTCCCCATTCGCCTAGTAGAATTCAAATGATTAATCCCGGAGCCCGCATGTAGCCTCGAAAAACCTTTATAGATTTAGCTCTTCAGAAATGCAGGAGTTATCTAACCAACTTTAAGAACTAACCGACCGAGGTTTCATTCGACCAAGTACATCGCCTTGGGGAGCTCCTGTCTTATTTGTTAAAAAGAAGGACGGATCTTTCAGAATGTGTATCGATTACCGAGAGTTGAATAAACTTACCATAAAGAATCGTTATCCTTTACCAAGGTTCGAGACTTATTCGTCAACTTTAAGCGATTCAAGCGTTTTATTCAAAAATCTACTTAAGATCGGGTTATCATCAACTGGAGTAAGGGAGAGATATTCCTAAGGATGCTTTTTTTTGTACAAGATGCGTACACTTATGAATTTCAAGTCATGCCATTTGGTTTAACAAACGCACCTGCTGTATTCATGGATCTCATGAATCTGTGTTAAACCATATCTGGATAAATTCATAATAGTGTTTATCGATGATATTCTTATCTATTCTCGTAACGAAGAAGAACATGCAAATCATCTCAGAATTATCTTGGAATTACTCCGAAAAGAGAAATTGTATGCCAAGTTCTCTAAATGTGATTTCTGGATTCATATCGTGCAATTTCTTGGTCATCTCATCGATAGTCAAGGACTTCATGTTGACCCTGCCAAAATCAAAGCTGTTAAGAATTGGACATCTCCCACTACACCCACAGAAGTGCGTCAATTCTTAGGACTCGCCGGCTATTACCGAAGATTTATCAAAGGTTTTTCAAAGATTGCAAAGCCTTTGACTAGATTAACCCAGAAAAACAAGAGTTATATCTGGGGCGAAGAACAAGAATCAGCTTTCAACTCCTTAACAATAACTTGTGAAGCACCAATTCTTAGCAATCCTGAAGGAAACGATAATTTTATGTGTTTATATGTTCATTTTCAAGGGTTAGGAGTTGTATTAATGCAAAGAGAAAAAGTCATTGCTTATGCATCTCGACCATCTAAACCTATGCGGAAAACTATACTACTCACGATCTCGAATTAGGAGCAGTAATATTCGCTCTTAAAATCTGGAGACACTATCTATACGGTACAAAGTGTATAGTTTTCACTGATCACAAGAGCCTTCAACATATTCTTCGTCAAAAAGAATTGAATATGAGGCAACGCCGATGGTTAGAATTACTCGCAGATTATGATTGTGAGATTTGCTATCATCCCGGAAAGGCAAATGTTGTAGCAGATGCCTTAAGCCGAAAGAAAAGAACCAAACCTCTCCGAGTTCGAGCATTAATCTTAACCGTTCATCCAAAATTACCATCTCAAATTCTCGAAGCCCAAAATGAAGCTCTCAAAGAAGAAAATGTCAAAAATGAGAACCTACGAGGAATGGATAAATCATTTGAAATTCGTCCTGATGGAACTCGTTGTATCAAAAACCGAAGCTGGTTACCACTTTTTGGCGGTTTAAGAGACTTAATCATGCATGAGTCTCATAAATCAAAATATTCTATTCACCCGGGTTCTGATAAGATGTACCATGATTTAAAGAAACTCTATTGGTGGCCTAACATGAAGGCAATCATCGCAGAATATGTTAGCAAGTGTTTGACATGTTCTAGAGTTAAAGCAGAATGTCAAAAGCCATCCGGCTTATTGGTACAACCAGAAATTCCTATGTGGAAATGGGAGAGGATAACAATGGATTTCGTTACAAAGCTACCCAAAACCTCAACCGGACATGATGCCATCTGGGTCATTGTCGATCGTCTTACCAAATCAGCTCATTTCATACCCATTCGAGCGACTGATAGTATGGAAACTCTTACGAGGTTATACATCAAAGAAATAGTCTCTCGACATGGCGTGTCCTATCTCTTATCATCTCGGATCGAGAACAGTCAATTTCACATCCAGATTTGGCAATCATTGGCAAACAAAATGCTTTGGGTTATCAACTAGACATGAGGAGTACGCATATATCCTAGAAATCCGTATGGACAAGTGAAAGAACCATCCAAACACTCGAAGACATGCTACGAGCTTGTGTTATAGATTTCAAAAAAAGATGGGATAAACATTTACCATTGGTAGAATTTTCATACAATAACAGTTATCATGCCAGTATCAAAGCAGCACCATTCGAAGCACTTTATGGACGAAAGTGTAGATCACCTGTTTGCTGGGCCGAAGTTGGAGATTCTCAACTTACGGGACCAGAAATAATTCAAGAAACCACTGAAAAGATCATACAAATTCGTCAACGCTTGCAAGCTGCAAGAGATCGACAAAGCAAGTTTACGCCAATAAATTGTAGGCGAAAGCTTTAGAATTTTCAAAGTTGGCGATCGTGTTATGTTAAAAGTATCACCCCGTAAGGGTATCTTTCGATTCGGAAAACGAGGAAAGCTAAATCCCCGATACATTGGACCATTTTCACAAATTCTTGAACGAATTGGCCCAGTGGGCGTTACAAACTAGAGCTTCCTGAAGAGCTTAGTAGTATCCACAATACTTTCCATGTTTAATTCAAGAAGGTTTATCCGACGAAATCTGTTGTTCCATAAAAGAATTTCACTCGACGACACAAATCAACTTTCGTAGAGAACCAGTGTGAAAGTTATGACCAGGTGAGATAAGCACTCAAGCGAAGGCGTATTTCTATAATCAAAGTGTAATGGAACTCTAAAAGAGGACCATAGTTTACATAGGAACGCGAAGATGAAATTCGTCCCAAATATCCTCATATGTTTTCAATCATCTCTTCGAAATCCAATTAAATCTAGGGACGAGATTTCTGTAAGGAGTGGAGACTATAACAACCCACAAATTTCATAAATGTAAATATCCATCTATTAAGTTAGATGATGTACAATCTATCAGTTATATATGAACTCACCTTTTTTAGAGAAAATATTCGCTTTATTACATTACATTACTTTGCCAATATCTCAATATGCAATATAACCTGCATAACTTAAGTTAACGGACTCGGACAACCTACATATGGCAATCCTATCTTCATATATGTCAAGCAAACATCATAACATGTCAAGTCAATATCATAATATCATTATTACAAGGTACATTATTCCTATAAGGTACCATTTGCAACATCATATCAAAACGGGCTTTAAACCATTATCGGATGCCCTAAACCCTAACCTCATGAAAAGATTGACATCTAAAGTGAATGCACAAGCTACTAAAGCATATGTACAAGTAATATAACATCTCATTTGAAATATATAATCTCTTTAAATCAAAGTACAAGTCCTTAAAAGCTTAATGCATAAGTCATTAAGCTCAATCTCTAAAATAGCCGTTTTACCTCCATTTTCATTCTCATCTATTCACTATCACTTGTGAACAAGCTATTACACTCAATATACAATGTTTAAACCCTAATTATTCTATTCATAAGCTTTCATTCATGCTTTTTCACTCAAAACCCTAAACCCTAAAACCTAGCTAGTTTCTAAACCATGACCTGTTTCTTGGCTTTTATTCATTGTAAACCCAAACCAACACTCAAATAAGTTGTAATAAATTATTTTACAATAATATCAATCCTATTCAATCATTATTTCATCATTAATTCATCATTTTACTTCACTTGTACGTAAAACATATCCTAGAAACCCTAAATGTACCTAATTGGTTCATTTAACCCGTTTACTCATTTTAAACCATTCTAATCTCAAATAACCAACCAAGGGCCATTGAAAACTCATAAAATGAATTTTCAAATCATTATCTATCATTAACTTGGTAATGTGCAAGAAATCAAAGCCTAGAAAACCTGAACGAATCCAAAAAACCCTAATTGTGCCCTAATTATGACTTTGACCCATTTTCTCAATTTCAACCCATTTTAACTTAAACCAATGACCAAACTTCATTGATAATTACTTTACTCAGCCCTAGGAATTTGTATTCCATCACTCCTAATCAATGAGTATGCAAAAATATAGCCAAGAAGTCAAGAAAACCCTAAACGAGCCCTAGTTGAACCCGTACTCCCATTTCTTCAATTCTAATCTGTTTTAACCCAAACGAATTGCTAATATTTGCTAATTACTTTAATCCCAGACCTTAACAACCTATTTCATCATTCCTTAATCATTTATAACACAATGTACCTTGTTAAAACTTTTGAAGAACCCGTTGAACCCAAAATAGACCCGGTTTGCTTCTATAACCATTTTAACCCCTCTAAATTGCTACCATGTGCAAATGACCACACAAGAACTCTTCTAGAAACCTTCAATCAGATTATGCACCTACTTAGACCAATCCTTGGTCAAATTTGAGAAGCACATGGCCTTGTTCTTGCTTACTTCAGTCGCGGCATACACCAACCACAAACACCTCATCAAAGCTACTTCATAGACCTCCACCATTGATTTCCTAGCTTCTACACATCATAACCTAGACCCTCTATGTGTCAAGACCAGATCCTAAGGCTTTCTTACTCATTATACCTTCAAATGGGTAAAATAGAGGCATAGTGTGTTCATTCTTTTTCATCCTCCATTTCCTCCTCTATAACCCTTCATAGTAGCAAATCCTTGCTCAATTTGAATTCTAATAGATCTTAAGAAGTCTCAAGTACAGAAAGGAAGAAAAAAAAACCAAGAAACGAAGCCCGAGAGTCGTTACTCTAGCCGTACGAAGCCGAAAGTCCCGATTCTGACCCGTTTCCCAAGCATAAGCTTAAAACCAGGTTCTATAAGCTTATATACTACCATGTAACGTCCATAATGTTCTTATGTTTCTTGCTAAAATCAAATATAATCCTTTGAACCAAAAACCTAAGTGTTATGCCTCTTTTGCTCCAACCGTACACTCGAAACCCAATTTCATGTTTTTGTACTTTAAACTAGGGTTTAAACTGTAAAATTTTTTTATAATCAATCCTAATAAGCTATTAAAATATTAACATAAGTTCTTTGATAAGTCCATAAGAGAATTGACCTTAAAACCCCGTGTTTTTCATTTGAAACCCTAATTTAACCAGTTTTACCTTTTAACTTAACGAGTCGTTAAATTAAACTTATGTTGTGTTAAATCTTCATATTTTAGTTTATTATAACTTATAAATGACTATTGAAATGTTAAATTAAGCTTGCATGGCAATTTGGACATGTTTTGTAATTATAATCCATGCAAGGGGTATATATCGTAAATTTCAGAAACATATAACTAAAACGACGAAAAGTGTCATTTTATCAAAGTTTATAACTATAGGGGTCTATTATGTCACGTTTTAAAGTATAAGGTTTACTTGGTACATCAATAAAGTTGAAGGACAAAGTCGTAAAAATGCCTAACCCTATGGGTCTACATGCAGTTTTTCCAAACCCTAGGGTCTAAAATGTAACATTTTTGAAAAAGTTGTAAAATCATGATTCAAAAAACGAAATTTTTACCAAGAAAAACCATAACTTAATTAACACTCCCCGTGCTAACATTTTCCAGATATTACATAAAAATGCTTAAAACTGCTTATGTTCTAATCCTTATATAATTCATCATCGATGTGCTTTCAAAAATCAAGTCCCGGATCCATATCATACCACAATGAACTAGGGAGTTTCATTTAAAAGTTTCATCTTGGTACTACGTTTTGTCTGAGTTGTTGGTTTTATGATTTAAAGTGCCCTAGCTCCATAAATGTTTACTAAATGACTTCTAAACTATGATGGCCCGAACGGTGTTATGATAATTTTTATATCAAAACCAACATCGATATCCAAAAACTTATATATACAATCAACAAGACCATTGCCATATATTAACCCAGGTTGTCTGTGATTGCCGTGTTGAAGCCGTTACTATCATTCCCTATACATTAGCTATCAATTTTCCTATAACTGTTCAGGTGAGTTCATAGCCTCGCATTTCAATCTTTTTATAAACCCGCGAGGGAGATACATGCTATAAACATGAATGCAATTATTTCTACATGCTATTTCAATTTACTATTGCCTAAGTAACTGCTTTTCCTTTAAGTCCCCATAATCATGAACCGTTAATTACTCTCCGTAGTAAGCGCGAATGATGTGAATAGATCTATTTGGGTTGGACTCCCCGTTGGTGTATCCAGTAACGATAACCAATTGCACATCATTAGAAATCACGCAGGTATTTTGGGCAAAGGGCCCGCCGGGGGCAATATTAATCATTATAACCCTGAAGGCATCGGATTCAAGAGCTTATGGCAAAATTATTATATTTTCAATACTGGGTATTGATCAACGTACCCCAAATATCGCATTTGCATTTTGCAAAAGTCTACAAGGCTTTTTCATCGGAAGTTCATGCGTCTCGATTATTATTCTCCGGATGGGGTGTCAAAAGCCTTAGCACTTACCCGATGACGGTGGGATGCTAGAGAAGAAAGTCATTCATGGGACAAGTGAACCAACGATGTCTTAGCTAAGGAGGTTTTTGTTTGCTTTGAGTTGTGATCTTACTAAGTGATTAACATATTAGCCCAAAAGGCCCATGTGTAAAGCTTGGTCGGATTTCAACTATCTAAATATGTGGATTTAATGGTTTAAATTAATTTGAGCACACACACTTAAATATATGATTTATGTCGGGAAGAGAAATTCACAAGTTGTAATTATAAGTAGTCTTAGCATCTTAGCTCGTACTTAACAGTGATCTTATTTTTAAGCTTAGTATGGGAAAAGTGAAAAATCGGGAATGATGAAGTTATCTTTTAGACACTTAATTGTGCTTTTTGTTCTATGATCCTTAAAGTTACCAATGAGGTAATGAAAACAATACATTATGTCAACACAAATAAGTTGTAGTTAGGAATATATCAAGAAAAATCATAAAAAGAGAAAAAAGTTTTGAAAATGGGAATTCGGGTGTTTTATAACTTGTGATCTCTTAGCTCTCTCAACAAAAATCTTTGCTACTTTTCAAAGGTTTAGTTTGGGGAAGTTTTGAGATATTTGGTTATAAGGCATGTAATATTGCGTGAGGACACACAATCGTTTAGTTTGGGGAATTTTGATAAGTGTAAAATACACATATCTGTTTATACCTAAAATAGCCCAATTAAACCCAAAACAGACTTAAAATGGCAAAAATATACTTGTTTTTGTGTTTTGTGTGTGCAGGTACGGATATATCAAAAATCACAAGAAAACCGTCAAAAACGGGCAAACACGGACACGAGAACGGAAGAGTGCACAAAAGCCGGAAGCCTTCTATGAAAAAGTCAATATCAAAGAAAGTCAACCCTGGGTCAAACAAAGTCAGCTCACTAAAGACAAAACCTCAAAATGTTTTAAATCAACCCTCCAAGTTTCAAAAGTTACAAAAATGGTCCCTTCAACCTTAAATGGGCCTTAAACCCTTAAATGCCTTACACGGGTCCATAAAAGCCCACTTACCCATTTTACTAAACAATAGGGACCAAAGTTCAAATGTTTTTTTACCCGTTTTCAGTTGAAGAAAAGGCGCCAAGCCTTGTTACTATTCATTCATCCCCTCCGATTCACCACACAGTCAAAAACAAAGGGCTTTTCACAATTAAGGGGTACAATGGACTATTCAAGTGAAGTACAACATGATGGCAGGGTTAGATTTGTCAAATCAAGCACTCTCATTGGCTAACTCAAGCAAGAATCACACGTGGCTATGGCAAGAAGCACAAGGATGATGGATTTTTACTCTTGGATCACTCACGCAACTAACACAAGGCTTCACAACGGATTGCCACGCTGGCAATCCGTGTGAATCCCAAGGAGTGATCTAACGGCTAATAATGAGCTCCCAATGATTGGAAGATTGTACGGGTAGGATCAAGAGGAGCGTGGGCAAGAAGGCACTCCTAGAAGCTTTCTCAGATTGCTATAAATAGCACACACTCACACACATTTCCGGGAGCTCTTTTCTTTTCTAGTTTTCACCTAGTGTAGCTTTTAGAATTTTATTGTAATTTTACTTAACTAGAAGGTTCAGCTTCAGGCTATAAAAAGGCTCACTCTCACACACACAAAAACATTCTTCTTTTCCTAGTATAGTTTTAGATAATTTAGTGAATTTTAGCTTAATAAGCTTAATGTAATTGTCTATTTCCGTTTTCAAGTATTGTACCTAAATTTTACTTAATGTAATCAAATTTAGTTAATGAAAAAGTTTCCTTCTCTTTTTAGCTTCCATTCTCATGTTAATGATTCATAAGCTCACAATAAGCTCATTTTAGCTCATCCAAGTCTATAAGCTTGGATTTGAGCTTATAAAGGTTTTAATCTACTTTAAACTTTAAAATCAGCTAATTATTTTTGATATTTGGACTTAAAAGCTCATGGAAGGGATGCTAGCAAGGGATGAGCCTCCATGGACTTTACTGGCTTATTTCTAATAAGCCAGAGCTGTTAATAACTCTAAGAGCATTTCATGCTTGTTTAGCTAGGCACATTGTAAGATCTTCTAATTTCAGTTTTAGCTTAGATTGCTTAATTAGCTTAGATTTGCTTATTGGCTTATTAATAGTGCTTATCTGCTTTCTTATTGCTTATTTGTGATTTAATATTAGTTACTTATGACTATTCATCATCGGTTTTAAGCTACGTGTCATAAATCTTAGAGTTCTCATTTCTGTCATAAAAAGCTTAAAAAACCAAAAATAAGTAGTTTATAGTGTAGATTTTAGAATTTAGCTTATTCTTGTTGATTTAAGTTTATTAAGTTTAATAAAAGTTGTTAAGAACGGTAATAAGGTTTTGATAATTAGATCTTAGATTCTAATGTTTTATAAAATCTGTCAATTTCCTAAAGGAGTGTTTGGTTTAAGTTTCTTTGACCTTTAAAAGTCAAAACTACTTTGAGATTTCTTATTGGTTAGTTAGATTAGCATATTTGATAAGATTCTAAATAAAATTGATAAGTTAGTTTGAGCTTATAATGAATTTGTGGCTTATTGAATCTGTCTCAGCACCAGGGGAATTTTCCTTGTGATTTCACTTGTGAAAATTTGAACCAAGCCATCTAAGGCTTGGTTCTTGCTTGATTAGAATTTAGAGTCACTCAAATAGAGTGACTAAGTGCAGGATTACCTCTTAAGGTATCCTGCATTTGTGCTTGCACCTTTGCTATTTACATCAGCAGTAACACTAAGTTACCACTGCTGTCATTTTTGATTCATTTCAGCTAGTAATTTTAAGATTTAGGTTTTAAAATTCAGTTTGCTTTTAGTTTAGATATAGCTTTAGATAGATTAAGCTTTAGTTTCCATTTTATAGCTCATTTCCTTAGGTGAATTTAGTTTTAAAAGTCATTAAAAATCCAAAAAGTCAAAAACAGTAGTAATAATTTAGTAGCTTTTAATTTTGAAATCTTAGCTTGTAGGAGTTGATTTTATTGATTTAATTCATAGTTTATTAGTTGGTTGTTAAGTTCTCATAAGCTCGGGATCATTTATAGCTTTTTGTGAGTAATAGCTTAATTTGAATTTGTGCTTTTTGGGGTAAATTCTGAGTTAGCTGTTTTGATCCTCAAATTCAGTTGGTGTTAAGTGTTTTCAGCTAAGTTTTCTTGTAATTTTTAGCTTAAGCACATCATTAGCTTTCTAGGACTTCTTTTGGTTTTGAAAATGAGCTTATTTTAAAGCTTATGCAAGCTTATAAGTCCAAATAAGCAAAAGTGAGCTCAAAAGCTCACTTCCTGTGGACAGCTTATACTTACGCTGTTTCAATGCTTATTTGTCATTTTTAGACAAAAAGTGTAGTTTTAAAGTTGTTTAAAATCAAGTTTTTAATAAGTTTGGATATTTAGTTTTTGTTAAAAGTAAAAAATAAAAAAGTGCAAAAAGATGGGGGTTTGCCAGACTTGAACCCACGACCTCCCTCACACAAGCCACACGACTTACCACCATGCTTCATTAGCTCATCCATTAGCCTTTCCCCACAATTAAAACTTATAGTCATTTTCCTTTTAAGCTTTTTATTAAAAGACGTAGCTTATAAAAGCTTTTTCCTGGCTTATTTGTTAAGCTGTGAGTTTTCTTTTATTTTTCCTTTGATCTTTGTTGCATCATAGACTTTTCCTGAAATTTTCACATTTTTCCATTAATTAGTTTATTTTTTAGGATTTTTCGAAAGCTTTAATTTTAGAAAATTCATAAAAAATAGAAAAAAGTTTCAGAAAATTAACAAAAAAATATTTTTTAGTTTTATAAAAATTACTTTTAGGTTTAGATTCAAAAAATCATTACCGCCACTTTTAGATTTTAATGTTTCATTTTGAGCTTTTTTAAATTTTAAGAGTTAAAAATATGGAATATATAATTTTAAAAATAGTTTAAAAATAGTTTTTCTGAGTTTTTTTATGTGTAGTTTTAGAACTTTTCTAAGTTTAAAAATCATTTTCTAATTATATTTAGAACTTAATTTGGCTATTTTTTTAGATTTTTCTTAGATTTAAAATAGAATTTAAATTCATAATAAATTCAAAAATAATAAAAAAAATGTTTTTCTTTTTCTTAAAATTTTCTTTTGTCCTATTTTAGGTTTAGAAATTAAGTTTGCATTTTTAGGGGTTAATTTTAGTGTATTTGCTTAATTATCGCATTTTATTTGCTCCCGTTAATTAGTTTAAGTGTTTAATAGCTTTTAATTGTTTATTTTAAATTGTTGCTTTTATTTAGTAGTTATAGATACTCAAAAATATCTTTTCTCTCATTCAAATCATAATCCGAGCTAAAACGTGGTTTCAATTTCACAAGTCGTTGGGGAAACGACCCGGGTGATCATACTTCCCGGTTAAATATACGTTATTAGTTATATATTATATATATCTTTTAAGAGTGAATTTTCCTTAGGGAATTTTCTTAATTACTCTTGTGGTATTATATTGTATATTTTATAGTGTATAAAAACTTACCACATCACTTTCCAATCTCCTCATGTGTCTTTGCTCTAGCAATGTTTGCTCAATCTTTTTCCTCATAGAATTAGAGCTCTGCTTGTCTTTTTCTGTCCAACTTTGACCTTATAGGTTTGCTTTATCATATCCCAACACATTATCTGTAATCATCACTTTTAGCTTCTCACTAACTTTGTTAAGTGTGCCATCGCTGAACTTATGTACTTCATCAAATCTCATCAGCATCTTTCGATTTTGCTTGTTCAGGTACATAATTCCTTTTGGATCACCCATGGTAGTATACGGCTACTTGTACTGAATAGCATCTTCAAAGAACTGTGGTTTTGTCAGGTTGAGCTATTTTCATAACTTTCTACCCCGAGTTGTGCATCTTCTACCCTCTTCTTTATCACAATTCTTCTAATGTAGAGGAGTAGAGCATTTATCAGATCAAACTCATCAACGCCATCTAGATGGTGTATCTTTCCTTGAACCTTGAGAAGATACATGTCTTCTAGATCGTTCATATTCAAACGTGGGAAGTCTGATTCCATAAGCTTATAGTCTTTCTGATCAGATCTTTTAACCACAATGTTCTTCAAGTGGCCATATCCATGCTTTCTATCTACCACAATCTTCTTTACACTAACGATCTTGTGCCTTGAATATACTTCATGTTTTGATCTTGTGCCAATCAGCCGATTAAGCACTCAACCGAAATTGACACCTAGCCGATTTAGCCATTCCACCAGAATAGCCACTTAACCGCTTTTGCCATCAACCAGAATTGCCACTCCACCAAAATAGACACACTAGCCGATTTAGACATGGCACCGATTTAGACACTAGTCAATTTAGCCAGTGTACAGATTTTTCCATTGTACTAATTTAGCCATTGAACTGATTTTGGCATTGAACCAATTTTGTTAAGAACCAATCTTACATACCTTTCACAAACACCAAAGCAAACACAACACTTAATGCTAAAACGATCCTATATTAAAGATTCACTAAAATGTCAAAAAGGCCATGGATTTAGAATTTAATGTCAAGTGATCACGGAGTTGATTTGGTATCCCTTATTTGAGATTAAAATGGGTTTCACAAAGGCGTCTACTTATTTCATCATCGAGACTTCCTTATACTTTCTACCTCTTTTCTTAAAAACCCTCTATCGATTGATGACTTGCTTGAACGTATATAGTTATGATTGAGACTTGGATTATCTAGTTTCCAATAGTTGGGGTGGTTGGTTGAATACCTGGTTAACTATCACTTAAAGGATTTACATTGTAGTACTCAGTGTCACACGTAGATGTCGATGTGGATAATTTCAAGAGGTGTTGTACTTCTTATACTTTTGATGTTGAGGATAGGGTACTTAGAGGTCTTCTTCTGCATAGTTCTTCAATCAACAATAGTGTAAGCTTAAGTAACAAATTTAAGGGATTTTACTTCATTTTTAAGTTGGTATATTGGGTTTACTTCACCAAGTGGTCACAACAATAGCCGACAGAATACGAGTTTGTAAGTTACCAAGAATTAATTATAACAACCCTCATTTTCATATAATGTAAATTATCATCTATTAAGTTTAGATGATGATACAATACATCATTATATATGAACTCACCTTTTTCAAGGAAATTTTTTGCTTTATTACATTACATTACTTTGCCAATAACTCAATATGCAATATAACCTGCATAACTCAAGTTAACGGACTCGGACAACCTACATATGGCAATCCTATCTTCATATATGTCAAGCAAACATCATAACATGTCAATTCAATATCATAATATCATTATTACAAGGTACATTATTCCTAAAAGGTACCATTTGCAACATCATATCAAAACGGGCTTTAAACCATTATCGGATGCCCTAAACCCTAACCTCATGAAAAGGTTAACACCTAAAGTGAATGCACAAGCATCACAAAAGCATACTTACAAGTAAATAACATCCTCATTTGATAATATAATAATCTCTTTAGATCAAATTACAAGTCCATAAAAAGCTTAATGTATAAGTTCAAAAGCTCAATCCCTAAAATAGCCGTTTTACCTCCATTTTCATTCTCATCTCTTCACTATCACTTGTGAGCAAGCTACTACACTCATTTTATAATATGTAAACCCTAATTATCCCATTCATAAACTTTCATACATCTTTTTACACTCAAAACCCTAATTCAAAACCCTAAACCCTAAAACCGAGCTAGTTTTCTAAAGCCATGAACCATTTTCATATCTTTTATCCATTTTAAACCCAAACCAGGCACTCAAATAAGTGTAAAAGCATATTTTACAGAATCATACAATCCTATTCAATCATTTTCATCATTACATCATCATTTTACTTCACTTGTACGTAAAACATATCCTAGAAACCCTAAATGTACCTAATTGGTACAATAAACCCGGTTTAACTCGTTTTTAAACCCATCCTAATCCCTAAATAACCAACCAAGTGCCCATCGTAAACTCATAAAATGATTTACAAATCATTTCTATCATGTAAACTTGGCTAATGAGCAAGAAAACAAAGCCTAGAAAACCTTAACGAATCTAAAAAACCCTAAAATGTTCGCTAATTGTGACTTTGACCCGTTTTCTCATTTTCTACCCATTTTAACTCAAACCACCTATCAAATCTTGATTATAATCCTTAATATAAGTCCTAGGATCAGTAACCTATCATTCCTAATCAAATGTATACAAATTACAAGCTAGAAAACTCAACCCGAACCCTAAATGAGCCCTAGTGAACCCGAAACCAAAACCCTTGCAAAATAACCCATTTTAACTATTTTTGCCTTGCAACCAAGCCACCTCCAAAGACCAAGAAAACTTACTCCCTACTGCTTACAAGCCCTCTCTCAAATATCTTTCATTTTATAATGTTTTAAAAATCACAAAAACTCATTGTTTCTTCTAGTGCTTAGCCGCGGCAAAGAAAAATAAAACAACACATCCATAGCTAGTTTCTAGCTTTACCAACACATCTATAGACCCTCCATCATCACCCTCTAGACCTCCTATGTGTCCTAATCAGATCATGGAAGCTTGCTTAACTCATTATAACTTCAAATAGGTAATAAATAGACTCATATGTCTTCATTTTCTTCATCCCCCACTTCCTCCTCTATAATCCATCATAGTAGCAATTCCCTTTGCTCAATATTAATTCTAATAGATCTTAATGAAGTCTCAAGTACAAGAAATGAAGCAAAGAAACCAAGAAACGAGCGCCGAGATTCGTTAACTCTAGCCCGTACGGAAGCCAAAAGGTCCCCGATTCTGACCCGTTCAGCTATAATCTACAAACCATGTTCTCCTAATCCTTATATTCTGCGCATGTAACTCATAATGTCATATGTTCCTTGGCTAAAATCATAATAAAAGCTTGAACGCAAAAACCAAAGTGTTATGCTTTTTGATCCAAAACCGTACACCCACAACCCTAATTTCATTTTTTACTTAAACTATTGTAAACTATTGTTATAATCTATCCTAATAGACTTATATAATGTTAAAATAAGTGCTTTGATAAGTCATGAAAGAAATTGACCTTAAAACCCGTGCGTTTTCATTTTGAAACCCTAATTTGACCCGTTTTACCTTTTAACTTAACGAATCATTAAATAAAAACATATTTGTGTTAAATATTCATATTTTAGTTTATTATAACTTATAAATGTCTATTGAAATGTTAAAATAAGCTTGCATGGCAATTTGGACATGTTTTGTAATTATAATCCATGCAAGGGGTATATATCGTAAATTTCAGAAACTTATAACTAAAAGGACTAAAAGTGTCATTTTATCAAAGTTATAACTATAGGGGTCTATTATGTCACTTTTTAAAGTACAAGGTTTACTTGGTATATCAATAAAAGTTAAAGGACCAAAGTCGTAAAAATGCAAACCCTAGGGGTCTACTTGCAATTTTCCAAACCCTAGGGTCTAAAATGTAACATTTTGAAAAAGTGTAAAATCATATTCAAAACATTACCAGACATAACTTTAATTAACGCTCCTCGTGCTTAACATCTCTAGATATTGAATAAAATGCTTAAAACTGCTTATGTTCTAATCCTTATATCATTCATCATCGATGTGCTTTCAAAAATCATGTCCCGGATCCATATCATACCACAATACTAGGGAGCTTCATATTAAGAATTTCATCCTTGGTACTACGTTCTGTCTGAGTTGTTGGGTTTACGATTTAAAGTGCCCTAGCTCCACAAACGTTTACTGAATGACTTCTAAACTATGATGGCCCGAACGGTGTTATGATAATTTTTATATCAAAACCAACATCGATTAGTCCAAAAACTTAATATACAAACCAACTAAGACTTCCATTTATTAACCCATGTTATTTGTGATAGCCCGGTTGAAGCCGTTAATTTCATTCCCTATACATTAGCTATCAATTTCCCTATAACTGTTCAGGTGAGTTCATAGCCTCGCATTTCAATCTTTTTATAAAACCGCGAGGGGGATACATGCTACAAACATGAATGCAATTATTTCTACATGCTATCTGCTTTGCCTTTAAGTCCCCATAATCATGAACCGTTAATTACTCTCCGTAGTAAGCGCGAATGATGTGAATAGATCTATTTGGGTTGGACTCCCCGTTGGTGTACCCAGTTACGTGTAACCAATTGCACATCATTAGAAATCACGCGGGTATTTTGGCAAAGGTGCCCGCAGGGGCAATATTATCATTATAACCTAAGGCATCGGATTCATGAGCTAATGGCAATAATAAATTATGTTTTCAATACTGGGTGTATATCAACGTAACCCAAATATCGCATTTGCATTCAAATTATATTACTTAAACCTATGGATTTCACTCAACCTTTGTGTTGACTTTTTAGCATGTTTTATCTCAGGTAACTAATGGCACGGAGTGGCGAGGACATGACGATGGAAAAACCGTTATCATTCAAACTTTATTGTATAGATTTTGGGAACCTCTCGTTTGTAAAAACTCTAAAGAAATAATGAATGATAACTTATTTTCATAAACGACTCTTTTTTATTCGTTTTCTATGATTATGACTGTTGTACCTTGAAGTAATACCCCAGATTAGCTTCCGCTGCTATATGTAAAAATGGGGGTGTTACAAGTAAGCTGTGTGTGACCAACAGTAAAAACATAGTTCTCAAGATTTGTAGGACACAACCTTGAGTTAGATTGCGAATAAACATATATATAAAACCTTTTGAGACTATGCTACATTGTTGTGAAACATTTACTTATAATCAAAACCTGTTTGATACGACGTCGTTTTCGACGTCCCAACTTACTGTCGATTGTGGTGCCCATATGACGTAGTCCAGCCCAGTTGCAGTTAGCCCGTTTCCCACAGTATATAAGAATTCGTCTGTTAGTGCTGGCGCTTTGTCTTCTTCCGTGCTACTCTCTCCACGTCTTACTTCTTCTAGAAAACTTCCATACCGACTTACATTTTGATCGTCCCACGGGTTAGTCTTACGCGCCACCCGTAACAGGTTTGCTTTATACTATATCGATTGTGTTTGCCATATTAAGTTTGTTGCTTTTGTATTTTGTTTTTTCCTGTTGGGGTTTGTAAATTTGTATATGCCTGTATATTTGCATGTAAGCCATTTCCATGAGTAAGTAATACTTATGCCCAACGTTTGTATGCATATTGCCTTTGGTTGTGCCGCTGTATGTGTATTGGTTTGTTAAACCTTTTGGAATATATGTTGTTGTATTGATGAATGCCAAATATGTAAGTTAGATTAGATTTAGCACACGCCCTTTTGTCTTTGCAAAGTAGCTTATGTCCATTTAATTTTTAGCTAAAGCTGTTAGCAATGAAAACTAAACATAGACCAATCAAAAGGAAATTGTTTATTGATTCGTCAATGGAATGTGACGGAAGCGGCATACACAAAAAACAATGTCCAGTATCTTTTGACGCTCTTTCTATCGGTGACACGACACATGTTAACCTGAATGGTCCTGAGATGCCACCCACTGCCATGGACTCTGCGTGTGTCCGTAATCATGATTCTGAGGTATTGGCTAATGCAACTTAGCACAAGTATCAGCCCAAATTGTTAGGCAAGATGGATTCCAGTGCAGTGCTGATAATCAATCATCTAAATGGCCATTACGTTCAACCCTAGGGCCAAATGTCAGTAATGGTTCCTCAAAGTTATCGGCTAAAGCGGATTATGCGAGCGTCTTGCCAAGAAATAAAGAAGACAATAACATTAACACCGATCTTAAGCATACGGATTTTCGAGTTAATGTTGTTTCAAGTGAAAACGACAGCCACAGTGATATGTTAACGTGTAAGTTTCTTTAAATATATACACCAAAAGTCAGATACATTCATACATATATATGGTTCTTCATGCTGATATTTTTTTTGGGCCTATAGGTCATCATATTGCTAATCCCTATGCTGTCGGTGTGGCTGCTGCATCATGTATGTGATTGTCAATAATGCAAAAATCATTATTCAATAACCACATGTATTTTTATTAATGCTACATACTAACGATGTATATTTCATTTAGCTATGGAACAATGCGAACATCAAAAAACAGTGACAAAAAGAACACTTACACCATATAAAGAAACAAAACCAAACGCACCACTCTTACAACTATATACTACATATAATGAAGCCCAACAAAAGAAGCCCAAACAATAAACCCAAGAAAAATAAAAAAAGCAGAAAATGATATACATATGGACTTAGTAAAAAACACTAAGGCATAAAAATAAGAAACCAACAAAATAAACTTTTAGAAAGGAAAAAGAAAAAAAACAAACACAAACAAAAAAACCGTCGCCCCGCAGCAACACACGAGTACTTTAGCTTGTTTATATAAAATCTACACTGCATTACTAATTTTTTCGGTAACTTACTTGAATTGATTTGAAACGCAAATTTTTCTAAGCCGATAAAGGAATCGAAAGGCAAGGTTATAAACAAAATAACTTCGACCGTATGGAACTTTGTTGACGATGGAATGCAAGGTTAGATGATACAAAGGACTCGACCAAAGAATCGAAAGGCAAGGTTATAATCAAAACAGCTACAACATGTCTTATTTAATCTTACAAATTTTCAAAAAGTGTACTAATATGCATAATTTGATGATGTGTGTGATATTTAAAAGTGTGACATGTGCCACTGGTTTTTATGTGACATGTCACCAAAATGTTACGGAGTAATATTTTAACATCTTTAGAAAAGTTGAAACATTTTAATAAGACATTATGTAGTTCATGTACTCAAACGATTTGAATAGCATATAGAGCCACTTTCATATATAATATATTACTAAAAAACTTACCCTAACTTCCGAATATGGTCTAGCGTTTTTTTAAGTTAGTTGTGTTGTTGTAACAGCTAAAA
>BQNB010029714.1:0-55510 GCA_026074375.1 Tanacetum coccineum
CTTGGTCTCGAATAAATCTTTTGAACATAGGACAAAAACTCCAAAAAGATTACGATTCATATACGGAATACTGCCTTTATTGAATTTTAATTTAACTTCTTAAATGCCAAGATGACTTTATTAAAAAGCATACTACCCTGCTCACCATAACAGTATCACATTATCCTTCTTTTTTTATACTTATAAGTTATACCTTTAACATAAGCTCACACCTCAAACCCAATTAAGCATAACATCTTTATAAACTTACTTTAAGTATTGTTTATTCAAGACTACTATACTTGATTACTCTCAACTTATCGAATAGTTTTTTTCTAAAGATAGCAGTTTAGTTAACACCAGCAATTAGGATATACTTGATAAAAGTATATATTGCGAAGATCCTCCCATTATTTTGTTTTATTTAATCCAACTCTCATGTTTAGTTTTTCCCTATTGAAACTGCCAGCTCACTGATATAAAGTTGGTATAGTGATTTACATAATCAAAAAAGCTCAACCTAGAACAAAATTGTTCAAGTAAAATCCTTTATCTTATAAGCGTTGGACAGTAAGTGAATAACAATATGATAAGTTGACCGACTTTTTGAGTCATAATTTCTGAGAAAGTTGTTGCTTTCTTCATTTTTGTACATGGGTTTTGTTTAATCTTGATAAGTTTGTATGCTTTGGTAACTCAATTGAATTATTAGTAAACTTCGGTTACTGGATCATTTTACCAGAACCCTTTTTTTTCTGGGTTCTAATGTAAATAGAGAACAACGATCAACGAAAACGATTAACCTCGCACTCCGCATCGAAGCGTGGGTTAAAAACCTTGTTAAGATAAAAGTTGTTATTTAATCAATTAAAATAATAAAACAGTAAAGCAATAAGTGAAGATTAGTTATGGTCTTATGTGATCTGTCAAATGGAAAGGTTGATTCAAGCAGCAGATTTAATTAAGCGAGACAACAATAGAGTCGGTTTATGATATATGTGGATTGTCTTTTATGTATTTAAAATGTTGAGTAAATTGCATAAATCGTCCCTAAAGTTTAGCCAAATTGCATGTTTCATCTCAAACGTTACGAAAGTGCAAGAATCGTCCTTGTAGGGAAATTTTTGGTGCAAGTATCGTCCCTGTGAGGAAACCTTTAGTTAAACCTTTGGTGCAAGTATCGTCCCTGCGGGGACGATACTTGCACCAAAGATTTCCTCACATGGACGATCCTTGCATTTTCGTAACGTTTGAGACTAAACATGCAATTTGGCAAAACTTTAAGGACGATCTTCGCAATTTACTAAAAAATAAAGGAAAAGAATCACATGAAGGATATAGCCAATGCCAAGCCAAATCCCCTTTTTTAATTTTTTATTTTATGTGCCACCTTTAAGAGCACAAAATGTTTTGTGAGTCATAACATCGTGTTATAACAAAATATGTTATTATTAAAAATAATTCTTTCTGGTACTTTCAAACCAAAGAAATGCAATAGTAAATAAAATGTTACGCTTCAATAGAATGAATTCGGTAGTATTCTACCCTATGGTAGATCTAAGGTCATGCGCCACTTGAACTCAAATCTATCTTACCTTCAATCCATCGTTGTCCAGCTCAAAACATATAACTTAATGCACATACATAACCAAATAAAACATAAATACAACATACAAAAAAAAGTTATAGTTTCATGCCATAGGCGACAACACTGTTAATGACTTAAGATACCTTATGCTCTAAGAATCAAATAAGATTATAGAAGTTACGAGGGTTTTATTGTTTAAGAAAGTAATGTGAAATACATGAATGGTTTATTTGAGTCGATGCAAGCCGTGAGCTATTTAAAATTGACTTGAGATTATTTAAGATTGACTTGATTGCATTCGAAGTCAGATAATTCAGTAGATTTTTAAGTTAACGATCAAAATATTTAAAAGAGGCATAGGCTAATAGTAGAAGGACTAGAATGTAATTTATATAAAGTTCAAGGTTTCTTTTGTAATTTTTTTTGTTAGAGTTAGTTATCTCTGTTTTATATGAGAAGTAATTGACACACTTTAATTTTTTATTGGCACACTTTAGTGCATAAACACAGTAAGCATCTTGTGATATATGTACAACTGTTCACAGAATAAGATGAAGTGTCTCAATCATTATTTGGAGTGTGCAAATCATCTGCCTTTGTATATAACTTGTACAATTCTTCATTTAACTCTAATGAGAAATACTTTCGCTGTGTATTTTGTCTGTTTTCTTTCTAAAATCATCATTGTCAATATATTTAGTCAAGTTACGAGTCAAACGGAATGACTCAATTTGAGCCCGAGTGTATCGCTACTTCATAAAGCTTAAGTGTCCTTGATATTGTATGTATTGAAAAAAGATGTTTTAATCTAGCAATATTGTTGGTAATTATAGTGTTATCAATTATTACAGAGGATTGTGTTTTAGTTGAGACCAACGGCCTTATACAAGTTTAGCTCAAGACTAGTTAGGATATGCGAAGTGCATCCTCGTTAAAGTTAGCTTGATACCGTCACAATAAAGACGCGGGGATCAAGGGGGTGCACCCCCTTGCAGGGTCAAGGGGCCAAAGGGCAGAGCCCCTTGTTGGGCAACCTCCCTTCAATGCCCCAGAACCTAAACGATTTTTCTAATCGTTGTTAACATATTTTCCCACCAAAAACCTAAACGACGCGTCTGTTACTAACGAACACAATTGTTGGTGAATAACCCAAAATAACTGTATTTACGTTAGTGGTTATAACCACAATTCTGGTCTCATTGGCATAACATAACAAAAACAAATACTTTTACATTTCTGATTGGTTTTTCATGCCTTAGATTTCAATTGCCATTATGTTTTCGTAAACCCAAGACATATAGAATAAAAATACTTTAATCTGAAAGAAATATACGATTCAGATTGGTATCCATATTATACGATTCACATACAAGTCAATTTTCCTGCAAATACCATCGTTCACACTGATGTATAAAAACGTATAAACTCATTAAATAGATTAGTATACTTTGTATGTAGGAAGCATTTGTTTTGGTATATTGAAGGGCTATTTTGCAACACTTAGTCAGAAAGTAATGGGGAAGATAGAAGAATAAAAAAAAGTTTAGGCATAAAGTAAAAGAAAAAGATAATACAAGGTCCCACGAGTCTCCATTTTATGCATGCATCGTCGGATGAGTTTCATGGAAAACGACCCCATAACTTTCTTATGCATACCAATTTCATTTTTAACAAGTGATGAAAAGTTTATATATTATAATTGTACTAAAAGATGACTATACAAAATGAGTGAAACATCAAGTTTTCAAACTACGATTAACTGAAAAGTTAGATTGATGGATACGGATCATTTTCTATAGTCATCTTTTAGTACAATTATAACTAGTACAATACCCGTGCGTTGCCCGGGTTTATCGATTCAATAATTTACAAAGCATGTAACTTTATTTACTTTATAAACAAATAGCTAAAAAAAAAAACAATACATCAACACAACAAAAAACTAACGACTTGAAAGTGGAGATGGTTCTAGTTGTTTAAAGAAAGTATAAATCTAAATAATACTATCAAAGTACTAAAATAAAATGTTTGAAACAATGAAACCCATTAAGTGTAGTCAGAGTGATTTAAATTGAAAATGCAAATAACTTTATGAAAACAAACATCTTATGATGAATTTAAAAGATTACGCACAACTAATTACTAAAAGCGTTTATGCTCAATATTGTAGAAGCACATAAAACCTTTTATGAATTTCAACCATTAAAAATGTCAATTCCAATCACCATCGCATTAAATAATCTTGGTTTTTTTTCTTCCTCTACATATGAGCCATTGACAAAACATCATCCAATTTTATTTCATGCATATAAATAAAAAAAAAAATTAAAAAAAAAATCATAAGATACATTTTTTGAACGGCTCATAAAATACATATTATTTTATATTGCTTTTGGATTTAAGTACAGTAATACATATTATTTTTTCATGTTGTCGAGTTTGCCTCCTTTTTTCCTTTCTTAGATGGGCAATCAACTCATCAAGCATGGAATTGATATTCACTTTCACGTTGTGGTCTGTCATGCTGTTGTTTAAAGATGGGAAACAACGTTAGGCCTTCAAATATGAATATGATTTTGTTGAATAGCGAAACTGAAAAAAAATGTAGAAATGAATATTACCTCATGGGTATCAATATCGACATTGTTCCCAACTTGCTATGCGAAGGAAGAATAAAATGTTTGGTCTTTATAAAAGTAGTAGAAATTGGCGTAAGATGTTAAAGTATAAAACTGAAAAAGTGTAGACATGAATTTTACCTTGATTTCTTCATTGAATATCCTTTTCGTAATGTCAGTTAACACGTTTTTTGTTGCCTAGATAATGAACGCATTGTTTGATTTGTTTATCTGTGTAAATGCAAGACATGAACTGTTAAAAATACCGTAATACTTTGCAATATAATTGATGAAATATGAAGCATATGACGTATACCTCACCGTTTTGGTTGTTTAAATAGTTTTCTTGAATGTTTTGTGAAATGTAAGAGATTATATTTATAAGCACGTACATGGTTTCTTCGCCAGCCAAAATTATTTCATTTAGTTAGAAATTAATATAATATACGTTAGTTTGTTGTCGTCCCTTGAGTGATAAGATCCACATTTTTCTCTAGTTTGTTACTGTATCTTATTATATCTTATCTTCAAGTGTACAACTTTTTGCTCTACGTTGTTAATAGCTATAATATAGGCATCTTTTATTTTCAATGGTTGAGATTTAATATGAAGAACATTTCGATGGCTGAGATTAAGTTTCATGCAATGTTTTTTCTCTATGCTCCGCCGGCAATAGAAAAGGAAATTCTGAAAATTAGTATTCTTTAACTAGTTTGCTAAATAATAAAAAATAAGAAGGAATTGGTAAGGATCCGATTCTGTCGAAATTATTTCCTTTCTAACATAGGTGGTTTATGGTGTGAAAAAAATTGCTGTTCTAAAAAAAATCGTTAGACCAATTAAATATGCGGGGTTCTTTTTTTGCAAGATAACTTTTTTTTTAAAATTATATGTGAGCTAGGGTGATATATACCTTTAGAGATTCTATCCGAAAAAAGAAATGATGCAAAAATGGGACCAATGAACCTTAAATTTTGATCTAACAGATTTTACTGCCGAGTACATACATTTGATGATGCACCAAGTGGTTGGATCGAAAGGACAAGTATATTAATCTACTTTTAGCAAAACAAAGTTAATTACACACTGGTTTTGTTAGTACAATTTGCGTTATGGGTTCGAATTGGATCTGAATCGCTTGTTGGGCTGGGCCAACTAGATGTGAGTGGATTAGATCTTGTACTAAGTCAAGTGATTTGGATAGTTTCCTGCACAAATAGAAGTAAACCGTTAATCTTACCGTGGGGACGGACCCCACGATTAGACTCCGGCGTGAGAGTAAGTATTCATGTTTTGTCAGAGAATGTCAGAGTATATGTGTGTAAAATGTGATCAGAAAACGTACCTTGTGGGATGTCAGAATACCCCTATTTATAGGTGAGCAAAGTATTAGGTTTTTCTAGTATTTCCCTCATTTCTGTTACTAGGCCGAAGTGAGACCCTTGTTAGATAAGGTTCCGCTTGTAATCGTGGCTTGCGGACGCTAATTCCCTTTCGCGGACGCTTGTTGGTCTGCGTAGGGTTTGTCACGTCCGGCTTGCTTCTTTCGGGCCGTGCCAATACGGAATTGGGCTTAGTTCTGGCCCATTATGCTTTTTGTTGCTTTTACTTGCTTGGTTGGGCCTGAGGCCCATTGTGATAATACGGTTCAGACCCAGGGGCCTAATATACCTATTATACGTCATCAGGTTTGTTTTCGTATAAAGATAATCCAAACTTTCACACTGATCTACTCATAAAGCTTCTTTTTATTAGGTTAAAAGCATTTTGTTATGGCGAGATTCGTTATTGGTTGATAAAAATTGGCCCCATAAGCCATGGCACTTGTAACAATAATGTAGCAAATAAGATTAACTAGAATTTCTAATTTTGTTATTGGAGAAAGATATAGCAAGTATTTGTTAATACTCGTTAAACTTAATTTTGTGTCCTTAAAACCATGTCCATATCATATGTAGGATGAGTGTTTTTATGGTGATATTTATTTATAACAAGTATTGAAGACCCGTGCTACGCTGCGGCGGGTCAAGTTTATCGAGCCGAATTTGTAAATAGCGTAAAAGTGAAGGTAGTTTCTGTAATTTGATACATAGTTCGAATGGCTATTTTGTAAATTTAAACAAGCCGGGTTATTTTATGAGCCAGGTTTTTTTAGACTTGTTTTAGGCTTGTTATGTTTGAGTCAGGTTGGGTTAATGGGCTAAATAGGCTAATGGGCTAAATGGACTAGTTGAACTAATGTTAGCAAATATTTTTTTGATTAAAAAAATAGGAATGTTGTCTTTAATATAAGTATAAACGAGGTGGAATTTACTCCGCGCGTTGCGGCGGGGGCTGCGTTGTTTATGCAACGTGTTGGTAAAACGGTTTTTTTTTACAATTTTTTAATTTTAGATTTTTTTACTTAGTCGTAAATATTTAAAAGTCGAGGGTCCATTTTAGAAAAAAAAAATTACTTTTATAGGTTTTTTTTACTAAGTCGTAAATAGTTAAAAGTTGAAGGCCCGTTTTGAAAATTTCTTTTTTTATTTTAGGCCAGATTTAGGCTACTTTTGTGCCAAAATTTTGGCATGTTACTGTAGCACTGTAGCAGTGCTACTATTTCACGAGGATTAATATATAACAAGCAAAAGAACCCGCGCGTTGCGGCGGGGCTAATTTTTTCCCGAATAATTTTTTTTTACGTTTCAGGTTTTTTTTTTTGCGATGCGTTATGACGGGGCTAATTTTTAATATTTTCCTTTTTTATATGATTCGGGGAAGAAAAAAAATTGCGTTGGGACGGGCTAATTTTTTCACGAATATTTTCTTTTTTTGGGACGGTTTTGTATATTTTTTTACGGGAATCTTTGTGTAAGAAAATCGTAAATAGTTAAAAGGTGAGGGTTTTGTATTTTTTTTTACTTTGGGCTAGATTTTAGGCTATTTTTGGGTTTTTTTTGGCTAATTTTTTCCCGGATGTTTCCTTTTTTTGTACAATTTGGGAATTTTTTTTTGCGTTGGGACGGGTTAAATTTTTCTCGAATATTTTCTTTTTTTGGGACGGTTCGATATCTTTTTTTTTGGGCCGATGAATGTAAAAAAGTTGTGAACAATAAAAACTTGACGTGTTTTTTTTGTTAATTTTTTACGGGATTTTTTGTGTAAGAAAATCGTAAATAGTTAAAAGTTGATGGACCGTTTTGTATTTTTTTTTTACTTTGGGCCAGATTTTGGGCCACATTTTATGCGAATTTTAGGCTAGTTTGTCGACAAATGTGTATATTAGTAATAATTTTTTTTATAAATATGGCTTTATGTTTAGGCCTCATTTTAAAGTGTTTTTTTTTTTGCTGCTATGATTTTTTAATACAAGGGATGGGTTGTTAGCGTTTGTGACCATATCGGTTATTTTAAAGTTATTAGGTATCGAAGATGTTTCCGCGGGTATTTTTTTTATCTGAATAAATCAGAACTTTTGTAATATTTTTTTTAACTCCTACTTTGTACATACAAATTTTTTTAAAAAAAAAATTAAAAAAAAAAAAATTAAAATCGGGCTGATCCAAAATGAGAGAGCCCGTTACTGTAGCAGGTGACCCACTGTCAAAACGACAGTGGATTTGTCACCTATTGTGTATATTTATAATTATGGGACCAGAAACTAGAAAACAAATCAACAATGGTCCCAAAATATTTACATGAATAATGTGGACTACTATACCTTCTAGGAGTAGCTATCTTAATTTATCGATCCGATATATGACTATGGCTAGAAACTTATCAAAGCATTGGATATATCCACTGGTCTGCATTGATTTCAAAATGCTATTCGCCATAAATCTATAGCTCGAACTGCCTTTGATATCCAAACATCATCACCTTACAAATTAGAGTTTTGATAGATGGACCTAATTAGTAGGCCTAATAACAAACCTAACTTTCTAATTGGAACACTTGTCATCTTTTTAATAATACAATTGATTTTTTTAACTTATTCCTAATATACCCTTGTTAAATAGATTCCTAAATCACTAAAAGAATTATACTCTTACACATTTGACATTTGAAACGACGTAGTATTTGACCCAAGTGCACTATTCATCTTAAGCACTGTAGCTACAGTGCTACAGTGCTGGGCCAAAAAAACCCAAAAAATTTAGCCCAAAAATTTGGGCCGGCCCGATTAGTTTTTTTTTTTTTTTTTTTTTAAAAAAAAATTTGATGGCACAAAATAGGGAGGAAAAAAATGTTACAAAAGTACCGTCGCATTCAGATAAAAAAAATATCGCAGTAACATATCTGAATTACTTAAACAAGGCCATAGAAAATTTGGGCCGCCCATAGTTTTTTTTTTTTTTTTTAAATTTGACGGCACAAAATAGGTGAGGAAAAAAATGTACAAAAGAACCGACCGCAATCAAATAAAAAAAATATCCCGCGAAACATTTTCCCGATTGACTATACTGAAAAATAAACCCGCAATAATTAAATATGAAGGGCCAAAAAAAACCCAAAAAAATTTAGCCCAAAACATTTGGGCCGGCCCAATTAGTTTATTTATTTTTTTATTTTAAATTGATGGCAACAAAATAGGCGAGGAAAAAAATGTTACAAAGTAACCGACGCATTCAGAAACACAAATATCCGCGGTAAACATTTCCGAAATGACTTAAACATTAAGAGAATCTAACGACATAGTTGTTTTGGACCCATTTCACTATTCAATTTTAAGCACCGTAGCTACAAAGTGCTACAGTGCTAGGTGCCAAAAAATCCCAAAAATTTTTAGCCCCAAAAATTTGGCGGCCCAATTAGTTTTTTTTTTTTAAAAAAACAAATATGTCTACACAAAATATGGAGGAAAAAAAATGTTAACAAAAGTACTAACCAGACGCATTCATATAAAAAAAAATATCCGCGGTAACATTTCTGAATTGACTTAAACAGGCCCAAAAATTTGGGCCGGCCCAATTATTTTTTTTTTTAATTTGCCGGCACAAAATAGGGAGAAAAAAAATGTTACAAAAGTACCGACGCATTCAGATAAAAAAATATCCGCGGTAAATTTATCCGATTGACTATACTGAAAAAATAAACCCCACTGCTACAGTGCTGGGCAAAAAAAAGCCCAAAAAATTTAGCCCAAAAATTTGGGCCGGCCCAATTAGTTTTTTTTTTTTAAATTTTGCTGGCACAAAATAGGGAAGAAAAAATGTTACAAAAGTACCGATGCATTCAGATAAAAACATATCCGCGGTAACATTTCCGAATTGACTTAAACAGGCCTAAAAATTTGGGCCGGCCCAATTATAAAAAAAATACCCGCGGTAACATTTTCGAATTGACTATACTGAAAAAGTAAACCCGCACTATTAAATATGAGACCGACAAACAACGCGCGAAAAAACAAATAAAAATAAATAAATAACACATTTCACAAGTAAAACTACGTCGTTTTGGCTCTGCTACAGTGCTTAAAATGAACAGTGCTACAGTAGCGCTACAATACCCCGGCCCAATGGGCCCGGTTACTGTTCATCGGCAAAAAAAAAAAACTTTATTATCCCCCTCCTCTTTTTTGGCCAAAAATAAGAAATTTTTTTTTTACAAGAAGTACTCTCATCTTTAACTATTTACGACTTTCTATCGGCCTGGGCAAAAAAAAAAAAAACGCGCGATTGTCATTTTATATAAGAACAAAAACAAACTATTAAACATGAGACCGAAAAAATAAACCGAAAAAATAAACCAAAAAAAAAAAATTAATGCCCCACAACAACGCGCAAAAAATTAACGCCCGCAGCAACGCGCGATTAATCTTGCTTGTTTATAATACAATAGAAATATATAATAAATGGTGAGCCCACCTAGTGAAGGCCCATCATAAGTATAGTTCATAGTGCTGCTCACAAATAGGGGTGTTGATCGCATGGTTGTTAAGATCCCGATCTTGATCTTAGGATTTTACGATTTTACGATACTGTAAAGCAAAAACGATCCGGATCCTACTTATGATCTTTGCATGCTTAAGATCTTATAAGATCCCGATCTTAACCATAGGATCTTAAGATCTACTCCGATCCGATCCTACTTTTCTTGAACCACAAACTAAAAAATTACAAATTTATGGGTTGTATTTCGTAGAATTTTAAAAAACATGTTAATCTTCTTAAACATTTCATAATTATAATTTAGGATAACATTTCTATGAAACATTGATATAATTTTGTGTTTATAATATATAATAATTTGTAGATTTGTATAATATTGCAAAGACTATTAAGACAATAATATTATAGTAGGATCTTACGATCCCGATCCGACTTTACGATCTCGATCTTACAAAGACGAAAACGATCTTGAATAAGATCCCGATATTGAAAACCTTGGTTGATCGGTTCGGTTATCGGGTTGTTCGGTGAGTTTGGTTATATTTTTTTGGGTCAAATCGAACCGAACCGAAAATCAAAGTTAAATGCGGTTCGATTTTCGGGTTGACCTGAATAACACGAATTATATCATTTATTTTAAAAAATATAATTGCATAGATATTTATCAAAAAAAATATTATTTCAAGCGTAAAATTATTTTTTGTGTTAGGATAAAATTTTAATGGTCTTTTTATAAATATATAAAAAATATATATATTATATAAATTTGGTTTTTGGTTAAGATTGCCATATCTAACCCGAAAACCGAATTTGTAGTTCGGTTCGGTTCGATTTCATTTTTCGGTTTATTCGCACCCCTAAACAGATCTCCTAATTTCTCAACTTCAGACAAAATATACTCCTTTTATTAACCTAAATAATTCAGCACACTTGATTACTTGAATACAGGCCCAAATTCAACGGCCCAAAGACTCTATGTTACTTCCTGGACTGACTCGAGTCTTGTAATTATTTCTCCTTATTGCCTAAGATTACTATAAAGGTTTGCACACGCGACTTTTTGATTGAGACACACCGTTTCGTACATTAAGACAATTGTACTGTACATACGTTCGCTTTGGTTGCTTGTACATTAAAATGCGTGAATCAATAACCCTCGACAAGGGATGATGTTACATAATCTCTAGATCGCCTAAATTGTACACACCAATATTTCCTATCATCGATGGCCAAGATGGCCAAAATGCCCAAAATGTACTTGGCTCATCATGTTGCAGTCACTCTATTTTCAAAGTAAAACCCATAAGACTTAAATATGCGTATAAAAAAAATACTTTGATTATTTTACATGTGTAAAAGACGTTGCACAACGGTGTAACATATTTCTAGATTTATCATACTTGACGAATATTTGCGCAAAGTGACGGTGTATAACGGAAAATAATTATACTTTCGAAATCGTGATTCCGGTTCGACCATTGATGCAAAACATGTGTTTTTTTTAAATTAATATACTATGTGATTTTGAAAAGTTGACAAGTTTAGAATTAATCAAGCTTAAAAAGTACTTAAAGGTAATTTTGACAAACTACGTTAATTAAAATTTCAAGATTCAAGATTTTAAAAAAACATAAAATTTTATAAGTAGTAGAGATTAAGGATTTATCAAACATTGGACCATCTTTGAGACATTTTATTTTAATCAAGCTTGGGTTCAAATTCAAACCGTTAATTTTGCATTCATTTAAAAGACTAGTTGGATACCCGCGCATAGCAGCGGTAATAATTTTTTTTTGACTTAACTCTCCCCGCAATTCTCTACCCGCTAAGTGAATTCGTTTCACAACACTTCGAATGTATACGTGTTGTCCGTTGTATGTGTTTGTTTGGGTTTCCCGTAGCTTTCCCGCAACACCATATTAACATCATCATACTCGCATTTAAAAGACTCTCACAGTCTCTTACCAATTAAACACTCTCTTCAAATGAATTAAGGTTAAAGTTGTAAAAAATTTAAATCAAAATAAAATAAACTCACTAAAAATGTAAAAATCTAAATTTATAAAAATATATTAAAATGGATGTTGAATTATAGAGAACGAAATTTTAAAAAATATGATGAAATTATATCATAAAAAAAATTAATCGATAAAAATATATTTCAATTTAAAAATAAGAGTGATTTTTTAATTAAGAGGTGACACATGTCACTCTATGATGTATTCCTTTAAAATGAAATGGATGGTCAAGATTGCACCTCCTTATCTTAATTTTTAATGGACCCCACAACTTAAATGCTTTATATAATAGTATAGATAAGCCTATTAAAATTATTTGTTAAGAATAAAGAAAAATGGAGTATAATCTACAACGATAGTTCTTGAACAATGTTTTTTATATACTTTAATTATATGCTAAGAAGTTAGGACGAATGTACGGATGTTACACAGGCCAATCAAGATCGAAACAGTATTTATAATGATAATCGTACATATAGTCATAGAAAACAAAAAAGATGAAGACAATTTCAAAACGCGAACTAACCGTTAAAGGTTTAGCTAAGTTTGTTCTCTTTTGCTAACATGCATTTGATAATAATTTGAACAATATCCTAAAAGCCATGACCACGACGTCGTTTTGTAGTGTGGGCTTTGGCCAATTTGTGGGCTGCCGGTTGGGCCGGCCCAAAAGGGTTTTTTTTTACTTAATAATTCACAGGCCAAAACGGGAAAAAAAAAAATTACAAAACGGACCCTCAACTTTTAGCTTTACCGATTTATTCAGATTAAAAAATACCCGTGAAAAAATCTTCGAATTGCGAACAAAACGAGCCAAATATTGCAATGTTTCTGAAATACGCACGATTTTATTAAAAAAATGTTGAAGTTTAATATAAATAGAAAAAAAAACTTCCAAATCGTACCCTCAACTTTTAACTATTCACGACTTTTTTATATAATAAACTTTATTTATCACATATATAACGCATATCCACCAATTCATTCAGATAAAAAAATACACGCGAAAATATCTTCGAATTGCGAACAAAACGAGCCCAATATTGTAATGATTATGACATACGTAGATCTGGCCCAAAGTAAAAAAAAAAAACTCTGACCCGCCCAAATTGGATTTTTTTTTACAAAAAAGACCCTCAACTTTTAACTATTTGCGACTTTTTATATAATAAACTTTATTTATCAAATATATAACATATATCTACTGATTCATTTAGATCAAAAAATACCCGCGGAAAGATCTTCGAATTTCTGAAATACGCACGCTTTTATAAAAAATGTCAAAATTGTTTGGATCCTTAGCCAGGCTCTTTTAGCGTATGTGGTCGGCCCAAATGGTAAATCTATAATATATATAGACAAAAAGTACTCGGCCATTATTCTTTGTTACAATAACGATTGTATACCAAAAAATTGTCAAAACATACCAAAATACCGAAAACACACTATTATCGAAGGTAAATATCTTTCGACATTAGGTTAGCCCCGCCGCAACGCGCAGGCAATATGCCGACTCGTTTCAAGAAACATTTGGGAAGGAGACATATAAAACTGTACTGTTGTGATTTGATATTTTATGTTGATAAAATCGACAATCATAGTGAAATGGCTTGGAAGATACGAACGAAATAGTATATACTTTTTATCAATGTTTTAAAACCCGGTTGAACCGGCCGGTTTTGGCCGGAAAACCCGGTTGAACCGCCGGTTAAACCGGTTGAACCGTGACCCGGTGGCTCGGCCGGATCAATTTAAAAACCGGTTTTTAAAACATTGCTTTTTATAGTAACCTCTCATAATCGGAACTTTCATTCCAACGCATAATATACAAGGTATGAGTAGGGGTGGCAATCCGCGTCGGATTCGGGTTGGCGGGTTCGGGTTAACAGGTTGGCGGGTCAGAAAACCTCAACCCGAACCTAACCCGTTTAAATAATCGGGTCAGTTATGTCAACCCTAACCTGTTTTCACATAATCCGAACCTGACCCATTTAACCCATATATACTTTGGTTGGCTGGTTAAATAGGTTACACGGGTTAATTAGGTTAAACGGGTTTTGAGTTGACCCATTTAACCCATTTTATATACAAAAGTTGGCACATTTGGTTCATAATGTTTTTTGAAAGGGCAATTACTTTGGTCAAAGGTCATCCTTTGAATAGATAAAGTTTGAACTTCGATTCACTATCAAAGTGAAATAAGTATAAATATTTTTTTAATTTAAAAAAACATCTTAAAAACGGGTTTGGCGGGTCTACACACACATTTTATTTAATTTTCGCCCTACAACCTGAACCAGTCCTGTTTAAAAAACGTGTTAATGGCTCAACCCAAACCTAATCCGAAATCTATGTAGCTCAAACCCAACATGTTTAAGTTTACTCCGGTTTTCAGGTCGGGTTTCGTGTGATTTCCTGAATTGCCACCACCTATAATGAGTGTTGTTGAGCTTCTGGAAACATTCTTTGCGTAAATGCTAGATATTGGGTACTGTTAAGGATAACAAAAAAGCGCGATATAGGAGAATATTTAACAGTATCAAAACAAGAACCAAGAACATTGATATGCACTCAACCAACCAACCTTAGTGGCTCTTTATTACCCTCCGTCCCAAGATTATGTCCCCTATTGACTTTTTTCAAGTTTTGGTCTTCCAACTTTGACCTTAGAATATCTTTATTTGTGTTGTTATAATACTTGATGAAATCAAACAATGAAAATACATTTAAAAACTAATTCTATTCCGATATACTTTACAAACAAGTCTTATATTACCTCACACCAATATATTTTAAGGTCAAATTCGAACGAAAATGACTTAAAAGTCAATAGGGGACAATAATTTAGGGACTGAGAGGAGTACTCAAAAGTATTACAATAAGACACTTCCACAAACGATTAAATCAAACAATACAAAAGACAATGAGCAATCCCCACCAGGTGAATCTTGATCAATCCTCACTACAATATCACTTAAACACACAGAAACTACAACAAGATTAAATAAAGAGATCAATCTTGTATAAACCCTAACCAGACAATCAATATCAAGATGATATAGATGAATACAAGAACAACGTGATCAAAATGATTAAGACAGAGTAAACTTAGACACACACACAACATAAGACACACACACACACAAACATAAACAGACTAAAACCCTAAGTGTGGAAAACTTTAGCTTATATATATGCTAAAAGTATTCTCACTTATGTCCCTCAACTTCAATTAGAACGCTTCCAGCCTGCGCGAGCGAGCGCGCGGATAGCAACTATAAACAACCTTTGAGAACTTGACAAGAAACAACCCCGTTAGTATAAGAGCGGAAGCAGACCTCTTTAACATACCCCCCAGCTGATAATCTTGAAACTCTTCCTCTTTTTCTTTGTCAACATGTATTCCCTCTCCCAAAAAAAAAAAAAAAAAAATAAAAAAAAAAGAAAAAAAAAGAAACTTTACCAAACCATAACCTCTTGCAAAAACAACCAACATAACCAAGATTCTTGAGCGACACAATTTGTATTTGCATGACCAGATCCACCAAGACACTTAGTAAACACATCAGCAGTTTACAGATCAGAACTTATTTTAACAGTTTTGATTATACCAGCTAAAACCTTTTCTCTGACAAAATGAACATCAAGTTCAATATGCTTAGTTCTTTCATGAAACACAGGATTAGCAACAATTTGAATTGCTAAAGAATTATCACAAAACAACTCTACAGGATACAAGTTTCTCAAACCAAGACTGTGTAACATATTACCCAGCCAAACAACTTTACTTGAAGTTGTAGACATACTTCTATATTCAGCCTCAGAGGAACTTTTAGATATAGTGGCTTGCTTTTTACTTTTCCATGAAACCAAAGATTTACCCATAAAGACACAAAACCCAGTCATAGACCTTCTGGTCTTAGGACATTTAGCCCGATCGTGAATCTGCATCAGCATATGCTTAATAATTTATTAAATCAATTTTTTATAAAACTGACCTCTACAACCAGGAGAACCTAGATGTACCTTAAAACTGCTCCATATCTTGGCTTTACAAATTGAAACGAGTTGAAAGGATTACTCATAAGCAGACTTAGACAATAGAACTGCATAACTACATCATGGTCGTGTATTGGTCAAGTAAAATCAACTTACCTACCAACGGGATAAAATAAATCAGCTAAATACTTATCATTACTAGTTTCTTTAAACCTAAAAATAGAATTTTCAGGTAAAGGAATGTCAACAGGTCTAGCAGCCAGTAACCCATATTCATGTAACAATTCTAGACAATACTTCCTTTGAAACATACACAAACCAAGGTCATTTTCAACAACCTTAATTCCCAGAATGTATTTCAAAACACCCAAGTCTTTTATCATAAACTTGGTACTTAGAAATACTTTAAAGTCATTAATTCCAACATTATCCATTTTCCAGTAGATGACAATTCATCAAACAATACACTAGAAGTCAATAAACTTTTCACCATTATACTTAGTGTATAGAGAATAGTCAAACTTAGACTGTTTAAAGCCATGCTCAGCCAAAGCAGTGGTAAGCTTAGCATTCCACTGTCTTAGGGCTTGCTTTAAGCCATACAGACTTATCAATTCTCCTCCTCTCTCTCTCTCTCTGTATTGCTTTCATTATTATACCCTTTAGGCAAAGTCATATAAAGATCTTCAAGAAGATCACCATACAAGAAAGCATTATTCACATCTAATTGAAACAGATGCCAATTATTAACCACAACAACACTTTTTTTTCTATATAGACATCAACTGTAACCATTTGAACCACAAGACCTAAAAGTTTCCATCAAGTACCCAACAAACACCTTCTCTGGACTATAATCCTTTAGCCACAAGTCTAGCTTTATATCTTTCAATATCACCTGAGGCTTTATACTTAATTTTCCATAACCATTTGCTACCTATAGGTTTTTTGCCAATAGGTAAGTCACCAAATTTCAAAATTGTTTCCTATTAAATCCTCAATATCATATTCATAGCCATCAACCCAACCCAATAATAGTGGGCAACTGGTGGTGCCTAAAAAAGGGGGTACCAAACAAAGCTTCAGGAAAAGCAAGTATGTTCAACTGATTTATTCAATGAATGCAAAGCACAGTAACTCTACTCCAACGATATAATTTCACATATTTTCATTCCATATTTCATCATAATAAGAGCTAAGAACATAATCATTTAGTCATATCAAGAAGCTTTTGGCTGGCCTCTCAGTCCTTCTTAATTCTATGATGCACATCGACATTAGTTTTGATTGACCTAGACTGACTGTATTTTGATATTGGCCATCAAGACTCAATTTTGAGCGCGAGCTATTTGGGTTTGCATAACCTATCACCCTGATTTCTACCTTGTGTAGAATCATGAGAACCAGTGTGAGGCAAACTACCTTCCTCATTAGATGAATCTCTCTCATCATCATAGGGACTTTGAGATAATTGACTATCAAAAAATTTCAAGTGATTAACCTTACTTGTGTTTTCCACATCAGTCAAATCACAGGTTTTATGTTTAAAAGGAAAAACATTTTCATAGAACTTCACATCCCTAGAATAGAAAACATTTCTAGAATCAAGACTTAACAACTTATAAGCTTTTTTATTAGAAGAATAACCAATAAGCACACATTTTTCAGATCTAAAAGCCATTTTATCATGATTGTTTAAAATAGTGGAAAAACACAGACAACTAAAAGACCTCAAGTGGGAAAGATTAGGGTTTTTTTATTATAGACCAACTCATAAGGAGATTTTCCATTTAAGACAGATGATGACAGCCTGTTTATAAGATACACAGCAGTTAGAACACAATCAGACCAAAAACTAAGAGGAATCCCCCCTGAAACATTAAACTCCTTGCAACATTAAGCAAGTGTCTATGTTTCCTTTCAACAATCCTATTTTGCTATGGAGTATGAGAACAAGAAGTCTGATGAAATATACCCAATTCAGAAAACATATCAAACATTCTCTTATTAATAAACTCAGTTCCATTATCAGACCTTACAGTTTTAACTTTTATATTAAAATGATTATGAATCAGATTTAAGAAGGACACAAAAACGTCAAAGACCTCATCCTTAGTTTTTACTAAGTACACCCATACAGCCTTGGAATAGTCATCGACTATAGTTAAAAAGTATCTATAACCTTATCTGCTATGAATTTTATAAGGACCTCACAAATTTAGATAAACAAGTTCACCAAGAGTCTTAGACTTGTGATCAGACAAGGGAAAAGGCTCCCTTGTTTATGTAGCCCTTTTACATATTTCACACATAGGCATAGAAGTATTATCAGATATATTAAGGTCTTTTTTAAGCACAAACAAAACTTGGTCAGCAGGATGACCAAGCCTATTATGCCACAACAACTTAGAAACATGAAAGGTCATAACCATATTAGACTGACCTATACAATTAGATTTGTTAACATCAAATAGGTATAGGCCACCAGATTCACTACCAGTCCCCAAAATTTTCTCCCTTTTCAATTCTTGAATGTAACATTTATTTTCATCAAAACCAACAAACATCTTGCTATCTCTAATGAGCTTATTCACAGAGAGCAGACTAACACAATATCCAGAAAAAACAAGAACATCATACAACATCACATTATTAGCCAATTTTAAGTTTCCAACATGACTAATAATAGCAAGAGTACTATTAGGATGACCAACAATGATTTTAAGATCAGATATATTAACAACATTACTCATTCCAGAAGTAGACCCAGTTAAGTGTTGGTTAGCCCCAGAGTCAATAATCCACCCCAAAGTAATAGTGGTCATAGACAGGCTAGAATTTGAGTAAAAATATCTAGAGAAGTTTATATTAAACCAGACATTTCCATTAAAGAATGAAGCCCTACCTGCTATATTGGCATGTATGCTTCCAGAAGACTTATCATTGATCAGATTGAGGAGCTTTTGGATCTGCTCAGAAGTAAAACCAGAATACAGGCTAGAAGAAGAGGATTTATCACTCATCTTAACATCAAAATTAGCATTAAAGGACTGTTTCCCAGTATTAGAATTAGAATTGAAATTTCTTTTAAAGCCTTGTGGGAATCCAACAATCTCAAAGCACCTATCAATAGTATGACCAATTTTACCATAATGTTTGCAATTTAAGTTTGGATTAGGTCCTCTATTGGCATTACTTGAAGTACCTATAGTGAAATTATTACCATTATTATTAAACTGTTTCTTATTATTGTTAAATGTTTTAGCAACAAAAGAAGTAGCATAAGTCGGCTAGATATAAATTTAAAACTTAGTAATCAATAAATTGACCTTACACGACAACACCATCAAGTTTTTTAGCGCTGTTGTCGGGGAGTGAGAATTAATCTTGATTTTTATTTAATATTTTGGTTTTTAGATTATATTAGATCTAACCCTTAGGATTAGTATAGTTTAGAATAGTTTATATTCCTGTTTGTTTATTCTGTTTATATGATACGGCGTATTCAGTTTACTGAATACGACATGTTTGTTATTTGATGATTTTCTGCCCTAGTAATTTTATTACAGGATGGACGATCCGAACATTACTATAGAGGAATACATAAGGCTCGAGGAAGAAAAAGCTCAAAAATGTGGGAAAGTCTGTGACACCCCGAGAATTTCCGTTCAATAATTTAGCCGTTTCCGTTTAGCAATTTGAATTTTTGAAGTTTCATTTAATATTTACGTGTAACCGGGAAGTATTCCCGCTTTTATCTGAGAACCGTCTCCGGGAGCGAACCGGGATGCCAAACGTTGTAGTATTTTGGCAATAGCCACGTTTTTACATTTTATGACAATATTTAAAATTTCATAATTTTCGGTGATACCATTATTCGTTTCGTTACTTGCGTTAATCGTGGTTTACTTATAACATGAGCTTATACATGTAAGACTTGGAAATTAAATCAAGTGGGAAGCACTAGCAATATAAAATGGAGAGAATCATTTGGTCCCCCTCCCCTTTGTCTTGTTCGGCCCAAACAAACACCACATGCACCCTTGGTGAACAAGTTTGAATTCAAAACAAGAAGACAAGCCTTAATCACATGATTTGTTATAACTTGAATATGATTGGGAGATCAAATTGGTCCCCTCTCTTCCCTTGTCTCTTGTACACGACACACACACACAAACACACTCTAGTGTGTGAAGCAACTTAGTTATATACCATATTTCATTTACATATTCATTCATAACACACACACTTGTATTTGAGCTTTTCTTTTTCTCTCTTGCTCACCCTAACTCACGGCACAAACCCAAACACATACAAAACCATACATTTTTCACTTTTAATCATTTACTTTTGAAGACTAGTTAAAGGTTTGATCTTTTAAGATCATTCGGGTATAAAATAAACAACGTTTGAGTTTTTCTTGATCTTTGTTCATCTCTAAAAACCATTTTTCTTTGTAAGTCTTCAAAACTTCAAATAACTTGTACTTTCTTACAACCCCCTATTGATGCATAAACCTCTTGCTTGTACAACTTGTTTGTAAAAAGAATGATTCTTGACCTACATCAACCCCCCTTAAAAAGGTATACTTATGGTTCGAAATTTATAAAAATAAATATAAGAAAATCATAGTTTTATGATCGTGGTTATTTTCATGTGATAATATTTATACTTTTGAGCTTATTGTATTCGACTTATATTTGTGAGCTTATTTGAGAGCTAGTATAATTATTTTGAGCTTATTTTAGTATATATACACGCGAAATAAAATGGAATAATATAAAGAAATATTGTTGTGACTTATTTTCTTGTAACTTTGTTTTATTTTGGATATTGTTAGTTTATTTTTGAAAAGATGAAGCATTAAGCTATTTGACTTAATCCATAAGATCAAATAAGGCTTAATGGGCCTACAAGCCCACGTTACCCACAACATAAGCCGCGGCCCAAGCTTGTATACAAGCTTATGGGTTTGGCTTGTTATGTCTTGGCTTATTATAAACTTGTGGTAGCTTATTGATAAACCTAGAACTTGTTTGTTATCTTTTTAGTATATCGAACTTATTTATTTCGTACTTTGGCGTTTTAAAGGCTTATTAGGACTAAAAGCCCAATAAGTGTTTTAGTGACTCGTTAGACTTGTTTTAAATGGAAAACGATTGTATAGAGTTTGTAAATTGTAAATTATCATTTGGAAGTGGTTTGAAATTGGTTTTTAATAAAGTCTACGACTTTGGAAAAATGAGTAAACACGAACGGGTCATGCCGAAATTTTGTAAAAATCTTTTACTTAGAAATTATTTAGAAAGTATAAATAATAAAATGTTTTGACTAAATTACTTAACTATTTGGAAATTTCAAATTATAAATAACATGTTTATTTATACGTTAATAATAATATAATATTATGTTTATATAATTAATATTATATTATATACGTACTTACTTAAAACTTAAGACTTTTCATAAAAATCGATCACTAACGTTTTAATACACAATTAACGTTTTACCAAAATGAATAATACGTTCATGCATCAATCACATTCGTTAAACTTTTTGAGACTAAATAAAACCGTATTTCTTCTAGGTACATACCAGTGTACCAAATTCGTTTCGAGGTGACCTACCTTTTTGAAGTATACTCTTTACCTTATCATCAAGGTGAGTTCATAGCCCTACTCTTTTACTCGTTTTGAATAAATGTTTTATAACTTAGGGTGAGAAACATTGCTTGTTTTTAAAACTGGACATAAGTACTATACGTGAGATTTCCCTATTTACGGTGTTGCCTAAGTAGCGTTTAAGTCCACATACTGCCCGATACCCCATCATGGAACTGTCAAATTTCTTGACCTGGGGACCGGTAGAGGGGAGCGCGAGGTGAATAAATAGATCTATTGGACTAATTATCTATATCCGGGTGAGTAGCGCTCAATAAAACGGGGATCCCGATAATACGAATATTTGTCATGTCGAACTGGTTAGGTGGTATTTGGCTCGGATACTGTAAGGGCAAGCAATTATTATAGCAATGTACATGCTATCTGTCGTTATTAGCTTCTAGTGTCATAAGCTTTAGTAGCAAACGTAAAATACTTTTTATGTGAAGTTTATCTATAGCTGTCACCATAGTTTTGATTAAGCTTGTGGTCCACTATAACAACGTTTGAACTAAACCTATCAATTCACCAACTTTATGTTGACGTTTTAAGCATGTTTTTATCAGGTGCATAGCATGGATGTCATTGCTTGAACTATATGAAGTCTGTTGCCCGAACCAGTTTTTTAGATTTTTATCTATGTCTTTAAATACCGTTGATGAACTTATTAAAGCTTCTGCATTTTAACTTTTGAATCTTTTAAATTTGATCAATGTAAACTTATTTATATTTTAAATTTATGCAACGGTGTTTATTTTTAAAACATACCCTTAGAGGTCGTTCTTTATGCTTTGTACTTGAGATATTCATAAACGTCACGCCCCTGGACGCTAAATCGGACGAGACCCTATTTGGGGGTGTGACAGATTGGTATCAACAGCCAAGGTTAAAGAGAACCAGGTAGTATAAACTAGGTTTGGACTATAACCAGTATGTGATCCTTACGTGATTATATATGTGCCTTACGTAACCTTATGTATACGTACTACGTAAATAATATATATGTATTAAAGACTAAGTAGAACTAATATTACTATAAGTATTTCTCATTTCATCCCATCATGCTGTACTCGATGACCCACGCATTCATTCATTCATTTTGCATTGATCCAGTTACCCATTCACCCGTTCATATGTTTGCATCATGCATGGTTCATATAAAGATGATTTATATAAACTTTGCTTGTGCAGGTCATGGCTATTTCAGTTATCTCAGTTTCTTCGGACTAATCCTAGGATAGCGTGGGGACACCAGTTGGACGAGTTATTTTATTCGGTACTATCCCTACCACTATTCCTAACACCACACCAGTGATTTCTCCACCCACTAATCAGACTGACACTACAGTGATACCCACAGAGATACCTATCATATCACCTACTATACCACCATCCCCACTGGGCCTTGAACAATCATTGTAGGAAACAATGGAATGTCTTCCCCACTAAAACCCTTAGAAGCCCTCTTCATATTGCTAAAAAGTTTTTGAGTGAGGGTAGGAAGCAAATAAAGACTTGTGTGAGGTTGAAGTAGTCTCTTAGGCTTGTTCAAAAACACTTGAATAATTTTTGATACCATTAAAAATTTGTGTTTACTTTCCAAGATTTTCACCATTCCATCAAAAATCATGTTAGAAAATTTAAATCTCCTAATTGTGGCCAAGGCAATAATAGCATTGCTATATTGCATTGAATTGTTCCCCAAGAGGGTTTTCTTAGGACTTAGACATGTAAGTAATACTTGTGGATGAGAAATCTCCATTGAGGGTAAATTTCCTTTTTTTGAAAAGGTCAATTTTGCAGAAGGTTGACACCATAACCCCATTAAAGACCAGTTTTTCAAAAATTTTTAGTGGTTGGCAAAGAAAAACAAATACCATCAGAATCTGCTAATTGGAATGCTCCTAACAGATGCCTCAATAACAATCTTAACTTCCATCTATTGTAGCAGTTAATTCTATTTCTTCATTACAAGTGTCTTGTTGTACAGTTTGCCAAAACTGATTTGATGAGAGGAAACAAAGATATGGATTTTCATAAGAGCATACCTTATGTGACTAGCATTAAGAAAATCTACTATTTTTGCAGAAATCCCCACTTCACTGCCTCTGTTTCTTTAAGTCAGCGACCATGTGTGTTAGTCACAGAATTCTAATTTCCCATTTTTGATTGAGAACAACGGTCCGATTGAGGTCTGGGTTAGGTTCGTTTATGAGAGTATGTGAGATTGGACAAAGTTAATTGAGATTATATAGATAACACTTAAGGTTTTTGATTGACCGACGAATAAAATAATCTTATCTTGAAGAAAACTTATGAGTGAAAGAAAGATCAAGAATTATCAAATTAAGGACACTTATAAGTGAAGTAATGGCAAAACTATCTCAACGGCTATAAAAATCTGTTATTCCGCAAACAGTAATTAACGTAGCCTAAGTCAGTACGTAATTTAGGCCCTAATAGTACTAAGTAATGCCCAGCAGTACTAAGTTTAGCCTAACAGTACTAAGTAATTCCCAGCAGTACTAACTGTGAGTACCAGTCTAACATAATTTCGTTCCAAAAAGCATTTCCATCATCAATCTTGATTTTCACAAGATCTCTTTGTTTTTTATTCTTACTTTATCTCTCAATTTTTTTCTCACTGAATCACTCTGTCTGTTTTTGTTTCACACATCTCTCTTTTTGTTTTTGAACTCACTACATCTCTCAATTCTTTTTCTTACTGAATCACTCTGTCTGTTTTGGTTTCACCATACCTCTTCTGTTTTTCAACTCACTACATCTCTAATTTTTAGTATCACAAAGTCACACTTTCTATTTTTATTTCAGACATCTCTCTTTCTGTTTTTCTGCTCACCAATTCTCTCAATTCTTTTTAAGCTTACTTTTTCTCTTTATCTGTTTTTGCTTTCTCTCAATGCTCACAATTATAACAGCAATACTAGTTATACTTACCAGTAGTAAGTTAGGCCAACAACACTAACTTGAATTTCATCATTAGTATTGCTGATTCAGTCTATTTCAGAGCATTCATTTATGCATAATCTACTGCAGATTTACACAATTAACTTCCCCTCAATCAATATTTCAGAGGTTAAGCATTCCAATACTTGCAATCAGATATTGAAATCTGCTAACATCAAATGCTTTTGTGAGCAAATCTGCAACATTCTGATCTGTATGAATCTTGATCATCTGAATAAGCTTCTTCTCATTGGAATCTCTGATAAAATGATGTCTAATCTCAATGTGCTTAGTCTTTGAGTAAAACACTAGATTCTTAACTATGCAGATGGTGCTTTCATTGTCAATGAAAATCTTGGTATTCATGAAATTGTATCCATAATCCAGCATTTGATTTTGAATCCAGAGTACTTGTCCCCATAACAACTACACAGCACATATTTTCACTCAGTAGATAGAAGTTGGCAACTATAGTTTGCTTCTTACATTTCCATGAGATCAATCTCTTCCCAAGAAATTGCAACCTGGCTGATTGGATATCCTGTCTAAACTTGCACCACATAGTCACTATCATAAAAGCTTCCAAATCAAAATGGTGAGTCTTAGATACCAAAGGCCAATTAGGTTGAACTTTTCAAGTATCTAAAGACATCTTTTCATAGCAATGAAGAAGTGAAACTTAGGTGTGATATTGGAATCTTACACTGCACATACAACACAACATTATATCAGGTCCTAAAAGCTGTTAGATACATCAATGATCCAATCATTGATCTATAATATGTAAACATTAACATCTCACTTTTGTATCCTTGAGCCAATGCTGTTGGAAGTCCTCCATAAGATGTACTTGCAATCTTCACAGTTGAAAAAACCAAACCTCTCGAAAAATTTCAACCACATACTTGTCTTGAACTGATGAAATAACCCATCATCTTTTTGTGTACACATGCAATTCCTAAAAGAAAGTGAGTCTCTCATAAACTCACTGAAACTATTATCATCATCTTTTTCACTCAGTAATAAACTCCTTCCTTGTAGACCCCAAAATATATCATCAACATATACTTGAAACCTAACTAAATATCACCTTTGAGAACTCCATTGTCTTATTAAATAGTTAGATAAAGGTCCATACCAAGCTCTAGAGCTTGATATAGACCATATAATGCCTTTTCTACCTTATAAACTCTGTCAGGAACTCGGATCTTCAAACCCTGGAGGTTGACAGACATAAACTTCTTCTTTAATCTTGCCATACAGAAATACACTCTTCACATCTATCTGGTACATAACAAAGTCTTTGAATGAGGCATAGGCTAAGAACAGCCTAATTGCTTCAATCCTAGCAATTAGAGCAAAAACCTCATCATAATCTTATTCCTTCTTGTATGAGTGTAACCCTGTGCAACCAGCCTTGCCATGTTTCTAATCAAAATACCTTCTCATTATCTTTCTTGTTTTGTCACTCATTTTTGTTCCAATGGCACTCTTGCCATATGGTAAATCCACTCAAATGTCCAAACTTGTTATAATTTGTCATTGGCAAAAGCTCTTCTTGCAGTAGCTTCTATCCAGCATGATCATTTAATGCTTGGATAACCTGCTTGGGCCTCTTCCTGAGATAGGAAACAAGAAAACAAACAAGCATAAAGGTCTTCATGAGTTTTCCCTTTAAAAAACAACACTAATAAAACCTTGATCATTTGTTCATTCTTCCTGTCATGATACACAGATTGCACATCATCACAAATCTCATGGCATGGTAGTAGAGACTTTTATGATACTGTAATGTAGAGTAGATAAGAACTAGATATGTGTTAGTAATGTTGCTCATATCCAATTTTGTTTCATCACCAAAGAAATCAGCATGTGTAGCTTCAAGTGGAGCAGTAGTAACTGTTAGACTAACAATATTAATATTTAGACTACCAGTATTATCATTTGTACTGGCAGTGTTAATACTTGGCCCAGCAGTATTAACATAATAAGAATTGTTTTCAGGCCTCTCTTGATTATCAATTCTACTTTCTTTACTTACACCTTCATCATCATTCTTTCCAGCATCACTAGAAGGTTGTGGTTTATCATTGCTAGCATTCTTTGAAGAAGAATCAAATAGTGAACCATCTTTCCATAGTGGCATCAAAATGTAGTCTTGGCTAGATCATGTCTCCTTGTTAGAATGACATGCATCAATACTTTCTTTTGTTCCTGCAAAATCATTAGAGTTTGTACCTGCAACAACTGGTACATAATTCATTGATTTTGTTAGAACATCAATATCAAACAGCCACTTTGGTCCATCACTTGCAATAATAGGCTTATCCTCTAAGAACCTAATATGTAAGTTTTCTTCTACTTTCCTAGTTCTAATGTTGTATACCCTAAAAGCCTTACTATTCAATGAGTATCCAACAAAGAATCCTTCATTCATGAACTTTTCATCAACTGCCTAAATAATCTAAGGTATTAAGAATGGTAACATGACACCCAAATGGTCTCATGAAGCTTAGAGAAGGTGTTTCTACCTCTAAATAGTTCATAAGGGGTCTTGTTATGAGGCTTAACTACTAATACCCTATTCTGTACATAGCAAGCAGTATTAACTGCTTCAGCCCAAAATGTAGTGGGTTAACTTAGAGTCAGCTAACATGGGTCAACAGCCTCAATTGTATCCCAATATCTCCTCTCAAGCAACACCCATTTTGCTGAGGAGTTATAGCTACACTAAATTCCCTCGTAATGCTTTTCTTTTCACAAAAATGACTCATAACTCTATTTTTGAACTCTGTTCCATTGTCACATCTGATTATCTTTACTTTCAAATCACTAAAATTTTCTAACTCAATTATAAAGCTCTGAAATGCACTAGTACAGCCCTAGATGCCAAACAGAAAACCTAAGTATATCTGCTACAATCGTCAGTGACAACTAATACAATATTTTTATGCATTAAGCCCGCTCACAAAAGTTGGGCCAACAAGTCCATATGCAACATGATCAAGGTTGAGTAGTAAAGTTCTGATCTTGGACTTACAAGAGCTTGTGATCTTTTTCCCCTTAAGGCATGCAACACAAGTTTTGGTGTCATTTTTTAAAATATTTGGTAAGTAATCCTATTCACAAGATTTTCCTTAACAAGTTTATTAATAGTTTAAAATTTACATACCTAGCCTCCTAATGCCATAGCATTGATTCATCAAGTTGTGGGTCCTTTGCAACAAGACAAGTATAAACTCTTTTAGGAATAATATCTTCATATCAACACTAATACATATTGTTCTTTCTAGGAAATTTAAGTAAAACCGTGATCTCTCATTAGCAACTTTAAAGTCAGGAGACAACACAAAACCATCCAGTTCAGTAAAAAGAACATATGTTCCTTTTTGTCACACATCTGTGAAAATACGAAAAAGGTTAACTGTAACTCCTTGACAAAGCACACGTCCTTAAAATCAAAGCTTACAGTTTTAAGAGTTCCTTACCATAATTTTCCCCCTTTGGCTCTTTCCCCTAAAGGTAACAATCCTCCATCAAATTCCTTGAGGTCTGAGATATAGACAGGTTCCCTGTCCATATGCTTGAACATCCACGTGTCACATAGCCTTGATCTTCTTTTGGACGACCCTGCACATAAATATAAGGAAATTAGATTTCCCTTGGGGACCCAAGCCATCACTGCCGTGGATCTGCCTCGTGCTCAACATAATTATGACTCTATCAAAGTAAGTTTGATAGCACATTAAGTTTGGTAGTACTACCAAACCTAACAGCTCGAGCCCTTAACAGCATTAACCTGATTTGCCCTAACAGCATTAACTACTGCTGAATTTGGCCTAGCAGTATTAACTGCTTTTGGCCTAGCAGTATAAAATTTTCCCTTAGCAGTATTAACTTTTTGGCTAAAATTTTTGTTAAGTCAAAGTAGTTCATAAATGATAGTGCCTCTTTATAGTTGATTTGATGCTAATTTAGAACACATGACATTGGTCAAGCACTATTAACTGAAGTCCTTAAGGATGAGCAGTATTAACAGACCTAGTAGTATTAAGTGGTCTTAGGCCAGTTTTCATTAAAACTACTCTTGGAGCCATGTTTCTGTGAGCACTAGGGTGAGCCTTTTTAGCAGAATAATTATAATTCACCCTTGTATAATTATTCTCCGCAAGATACCGGGTCTCTTCCTTTGAGTGTAATGTAATTAGCCTGCACATGGACAAACTATCCACAGACAAACAAGCTTTATTGTACATCACAAAGTCACTTCCTACTTTGGACTTCTGATTATTCCAGTTTCTTTTAGATTTCTCTAAGGACTTTGGCGTATCATTTTAGCATACGTAACAGGTTTTTCTAACTGGTTTTTCTTGTTGTTTAGTTAACAAATTTCCTATCTTAGCAATAGTAGGAAAACACAGTTTCCCTCCTTTAACTACGCATCAACACCATTTCTAGCCAATGGGGCATCAAGAATTACCTAACCTCATTAGAAACATCTTTCACTAACATTCTTACTAGTCTTATGGTCCATAGCCATCAAACTCATAGTTTTAGAAAAAAAATGGGGGGGGGTTGTGTGTAAAAAAAAAAAAAAATGGGGGGGGGGGGGGGGGGGGGGGGGGGGTTTGTTTGTGTGTGTGTTTGGTGGGTTGCTATTGAAACTCCTCTAGACCAGAGTTGGACAAATCAAGCTTTGAAGGTGAAAATAATCCTGTAGGGGGAGGTGGAATAGCATTATAGCTAACAAACCCCACACCCTTTCTACTTTTATCAGGTATCTGACTCCCTATTAATTTGTCCAGACTCTTAGAAGCATTATCAAAATTTTCAATTTTAAGTTGATTGCTTTCTTTTTCTTGCTTAAGCTTTTCTAACTCACTTTTAAGCATACTAATTTCTGAGTCTTTATATGAGATATCTCTTTTTAGAACAGCAAGTTGCTCACAAAAAATAACCTCATTCTTTTTGTAAAAGACAAGTTGCTCTTCTACAGATGCTAACCCTCTTTTATAATAGCTAAATTGAACCTCAGATTTTGTTTAAACTCTATTCTTAACATCATCAAGTTTAAGTTAAAGAGTTTAAAGCTTTTTAGACAGGTTTTTGAACAAGTTTTGTCGTTATGTATCTCAGAGTCTGAAAAGGCTATAATAGCCATGTTTGTAGGGACTTCATCATCTTCCATATAGCTCCAATCAAAACCAACTCTATCAATAGCCAAAATTGCTTTGGAAGAAGTTTCTTCCACATTTATAGACCTTCTAAGCAGTCTTGATTCCTCTTTCTGCTACTTGGTTCCTAGGTCCCTGCATTCCAATTGCAAAGTGTCCGTCTTGTGAATAGTTGAAACCTCCACTTGACTTGTCACATCCACTGTGTCACTCCCATTGATAGTGATATTTTTACCAGTTTTCTGGAAAAACCCCCTTCTTTGTCCTCATGCTCAGCAATGCTAACTGCCACTTCAAATCTATCTCTTCTAAGTCATCTTCATGGATTTGTTCAAGGTCCTCATGTATAAGTTGAGACCCGTTTGGTTGACTGCCAAAATGCATAAACAGTGGCATCACTTAAGTTAGCAGTATTATCTTGAGTACTAGCAGTGATAACTTGATTAACTAGCAGGCAAACTTGAGTGTTAGCAGTACTAACTCCATAAGCAGTATTAACTTCATTAGTACTGGCAAGGAGATGAAAAAAAGCCATATTCTGAGAACTTGAGCTTGAGCTTGCAGTTTCTTTAACCTCTTGTTCAACAATCTTGAAATTGTTGTAGAGATCATCAAAGCTCATTGTGTCTAGATCAGGTTTATTCTTTCAGACCCAACATAGATATTTCCCCTCAAAAGGCAGACTTCTCAAAAATTTCAAATTGAGATCTTCTTGTGAAATATTTTCACCCAAGATAGCCAGCTTTACTTACAATCTTCTGAAGCCTGTTAAAAATAGAGTCAAGAGACTCTGTGCTTGGAGTCACTTAAAATTTCTCATACAATTGCCTTCAGAAGGATCTTCTACTGTCCTTCTTTGTGGCTTCATTACCAACCAAATCTTGTTTGTATAGCAGCAAATAAAGTCTTAGCATCCTTGTACTGATTAAATGTCAGTAGATGTTCATTAGGAAGTGCCATCAGTAACATACTTCTTGCCTTCACATCATTCTTCTTTTGAGCCTTTTCTTCAGTAGTTACAGGACCTGTTATTAGTGTAGTTGAGGTACCATCAGCATTTGTTGTTGTTTGAGTTGCTGGTTTGAATGAGTTTCCATTCTCTGTGACATCCCATAGAGTATAATCTTGTACTTAAAAGTATTACTCAATCCTTAGCTTCCACATATCATATTCACCCTATTTGAGAATGGGCAACTTTGCAGTAGTATTGGTTTGAGCAGTTTCTAGATCCATCTCTTCCTTGTGAGTAAAAAGTTCTTCTTGTCAGTTTCTTCTAGATCAAAGTTTTAGAACACAAGCTCTGATACCACTTGTTGATCCCAACTTAAGATTGATTCCTTAGCTTGTAAAGGTTAAGTTACTTTGGATAAATCCAAAACAACTATGTTAGAAACTTGGGTAAATACTAAAAAGTATGTGGAATCTACTCTTAATACTTAAAAGATATTAATGGAAACAGTAAACTATATGATCAATGATATCATGAAAAGCTCTAATTTTATTATATCAATAAATTCGAGTCCTTTGTTATAACTAGGGTTACAACCTTGAAGCTATATATCAAAAACTTATATGAATATATTTTACACCATAACCTAGGATCTCTTTTTATACACTAAGGAGTCCTTTACAAGATAACTACAAATCTTCTATAAATTCTAGATCTTATACGGTATCCTTATTACTAAATATAATACACTGAATAAGTCAATAATAAATCAACTTCATACGCCTTTATCTCTTTAGCAGTCTTATCTTTATCCATCAGTCTTAAGTCTTCCGTAGTCTTAAGTAGTACTGGCAGTACAAAATTACTCTATCAGTACCTAACTTTTATAACTGGCATTGTAACTGTGTAGCGATACTAACTTGAGCAATACTAAGTATGAAGACATTTAATTCCCAAACATAAAACTTATAGTTTTTGTATGGAATCGGTCCACTAAAAAAAGGCAACAGACGGATCCACCATAAAGGCACACGGATCCACCATACGCATGAGTGGTGAAAAATTAACAGAACATATTTTTAGTCCACCCATGTCTTCTAGATCGGATTTTGTTATTACTAGGAAGAAACTAATACATAATAGAATTGATGAGGCAAGAGAAACCCGTCCTATAAAACCATCACAAACGGGTATAGGTTATGTCAAAATTAAGTCTAGATCGAAAACACCTCCGCCTAAGATAAATATCTCTTCTCAACCAAGATACAACACACCTCAACCTAGAAGAAACTCTAGAGAACCAATTCATCAAAAATTCTATCCTATGAACTAGAACAACCAACAAAGTCAAGGCTTTATACATATGGGAAATTGTATCCCATTTCAATATCCTAATCAAATGCAACAAATGCAAAGGATGTACAACCATTAACATTTTCAGACCCATGAGATATTAGGGACCAAACACTTGAATTTGTTTTTGTTGAATTAGGTATGCTTGAGAACATGCTTAGAAACCGGATGAATGGATCAAAGATAGTGGTTGCTCCAAACATATGACCGGTAACAAAAGTCTATTCTCTACCTACAAAGCATACGACGGAGGTAATGTTGTCTTTGGAAGTAACTTAAAAGGAAAAATCATAGCAACGTTACATCTCAATGACCCTTTACTAATTCTACTGTAGAATACGTAATAACATAGGCATTTAACTACTTATGTCGGTCAAATTTGTGACAATAAGTGTCAATGTGTTATCACAGGAAGAGAGGGTAGTAAAATTAATTATAAGATGGTAAAATCATAGGAAAACGGATTAGGAAAAATGGTCTATAGGTAATAAAATTAGGAAATAAGTCTCAAGACAAATTATGTCTGGCCACGGTAGTGGATAACTCTACCTTATGGCATAGAAGACTTGGTCACGCAAATCTTTGTCATCTAAAGAATTAGTTAGAAACTTACCTAAGCTAAAATATGATATTCATCTCTGTGATGCTTGCAAAATTGAGAAGCAAGCTCATGCAAGTCATAAAGCTAAAAATATGGTCTCTACTAAAAGATGTTTTGAATTATTACATATGGACTTATTTGGTCCGTCGTTAATTAAAAGCTATGGAGGTAATTTGTACACCTTAGTAGTAGTAGATGATTATTCTAGGTATACATGGACTAGATTTCTAAAATCTAAAAATGAAGCCTTTGAGAAATTTGAAATATTAAGTAGAAAAATTCAAAACCAACTAGGTAGCTCTATAGTAGCTATTAGAACGGATCATGGTCGAAAATTTGATAATGAAGTACAATTCGGAGCTTATTCTGATGCACAAGGTATTACTCATAATTTCTCGGCTCTACGTACTCCGCAATCAAATGGGGCAGTAGAAAGAAAGAATAGAACCTTACAAGAGATGTCTAGGACTATGCTTAACGAACAATCCATTGCACAAAATTTTTGATGTAAAGCGGAGAAACGTCAAATTATATACAAATAGAATAATTAATTCGACCAACTAGAAAAACTCCTTATTAAATATTTAAGAGGAAGTGAACCCTCATTAAATATTATAAAAGTTATTTGGAAGTAAGTACTGTCCTTTAAATACTAAAGACTATCTAACCAAGTTTGACCCGAAGTCATACGAAGGTGTTTTTCTAGGATATTCTCAAAATAGTAAAGCTTATATAGTGCTAAATAAACATACAATGAAAGTAGAGGAATCACTCAACGTGACATTCAATGAAAGTCCTCCTCCTACAAAATTATCACCATTGGTTGATGATGATGTTGGTGAAGAAGAAGCCATTAAAAAGAATACCAGAGTAGTAAATAATAATAATAAAGACGATGAGTCGATAGAAGTTGACGAAGTCGTTAACATTAAGGAGTCCAAAAATCATCCATTAGATGAAGTCATATGAAATCTTAATCAAAGAACCCAAAGGTCTCAATCCCAAAATCATAGTAATTTCTTTTGTTTTATATCAACTATAGAACCCAAAAATGTCAATGAGGCATTAAAAGATGAAAGTGGGTTGTAGCTATGCAAGAAGAACTAAATCAATTCGTAGCTAATGATGTTTGGGATTTAGTCCCTTTACCCATGAGTCAATCTGTCATAGGAACAAAATGGGTCTTTAGAAATAAATTAGATGAAAATGGTATAGTGTCTAGAAATAAAGGTAGGTTAGTGGCACAAGGATATAATCAACAATGATGTATAAAATGATTATAAACATACGCTCTATAGCTAGGTTTAGAGTCCCTTAGAATACATCTTGCTATTCATGTGGCAAGATTGATTTTAAAACTAAACCAACTGGATGGAAAAAAGTAATTTATTCTAAACTGTTTTTATAAACAAAAGAGGTTTACGTTGCTCAACCTCCAGGGTTTATTGATTTTCAAAAACCAAACTATGTTTACAAACTTAAAAAGGCTTTGTATGGTCTTAAGCAAGCTCCTAAGGCTTGGTATGATAGACAAAAATCACTTTTGATAAAACATGAGTATTCAATGGGAATGGTCGATAATACACTTTTTATTAAGAAATCAAAGTCACATCTTATCAATGTTCAAGAATATGTCGCGACATTTTATATTTGGTTCCACGAGTCAAAACTTGTGTGATGATTTTGCAAAAATCATGCACGACAAGTTTGAGATGAGTATGATGGGGGAGTTGAACTTCTTCTTGGGTCTTCAAATAAAACAAATGAAAGACGGAATATTTTTCAATCAATCCAAGTACATCAAGGAGATGTTAAAGAAGTTCGGATTGGAAGATTCCAAACCAACCAAGACACCGATGTCATTGGAGATCAAGCTCACTAAGGATGATGAAGCCGACTCTAGGATAGCTCTAAAAAATCCTAAGACTACCCATTTAGAAGCCGTTAAGCGTATATTTAGGTATATTAGAGGAACTACATATTTAGGATTATGGTATCCAAAAGGAAATAGAATAGAAACTAAAGTTTATACCTAATCCGACCACGCGGGCGATTACGTTGATCGTAAAATCACTAGCGGCGTTTGTACGTTCATGGGATGTTGTTTGACATCTTGTTTCTCTCTCTAGAAATGAATGGCCCTTGCAATCTCCACGACCACAGCCTAATATGTCTCCTCCATGAAGGCATGTCAACAACATTATGGATGAAACAAAGCTCCTCAATCAACTATGAGACATACGCCTCGACGACGTTCTGATTATGTCGAGCAGGCGGAGGCGACTGTGGTGCGCTGCCGCAGACGTCGCGATTAGAGCGACCCGCGGGCGACCGCGGAGCCAAAAGGGCAACATTCTATCGAGAAATTGTATACGGGGGGGGGGGATCCGAAGAATTAATATAGCCGAAATATTTTTACTAAGCCCTTTAAAAATGTGAAGTATGATAATTATTTTAAGAGTTAGGAATTAGGAATGATGAAACTTATCATGGATAGTGATTCTCCATCATCTCAAAAATAATCGTAAATGGAAATTTAATGAAGTAATTTATTATTATTCAAAAGATGTTAATTCTCATTACAAGTTTCAATTACAAAACTTCTGATCATGAACATAATCGAGATTAGAATTTTACTAGATAAAGAAAATACCAATAAAATGACCCAAGAATGTTTTTTCAACATCCTAGCAGTATGGTCCAATACAATGTAATTATGAAATCGATTGAAAAAGACGAAAGGAACAATCATCAAATTGTAACTCACACTTGTGTTGAAGATGTTTTGTTGAGTCTAAATGTTCATAAATGATTATGTTATTAGTAAAGGTCAAACTTATGCTAAAAATTAACACACTCCTAGTAGGATCGACTACGTTGAAATTCCATCAGGATATTCACGACAAGTTGCATTTCACTCAAAACTTGGACGTTGACTTCGAAAATCATATCACATACTCCTAATACTAAATATAACATACTTCAATAGCCAAAAACACAACACCTTATCTCAATTTGCTCAAAAATCAACTCTGTCCATATTTTTAGACACCTACGGATCATAGATCCACCATTAGGGAGATCCGTCCCATTTTAGGTAGATACGTGAGTCTTAGAATGCGGGTAAATACCAGTTTTTGAACAAATTAGGACCACAAATACTATTATCCAAACACACCCACGAACCAAAACACTAAAACCCTCCATACTAAATCATAATTAGAGGCAATTGGAGCAATTAATCACAAAGATCATCAACAAATCATCAATCTAAGACTACTATTGTAAGTGATTTCATCTTATTTTCTCTTTAATTTTGTGTCTAGGGTTTTGATTTTACACAAATCAAATAATTTAGGGATTTTAACTTTTCAAGCAATTTTTGTACAATTAGAACTAAGATATAGTAATGTATAACTATTATGATACTTGGAATGCATAATTGAAGTGATTCGCTGATGTGCTATCGTGTAGGGTCAATTATTTGATTGTCAGCAGTATACCCGATCAAATGTAGCTTAGTTGGTAAGTAGGGTGTCGGTCACTAAGAGCGAGAGCGTTAATATCTAATTTATCAGAATTTTAGTTATCTATATAATTTATGCAAAACCTAAACTAATGAAAAAGGAGGTTTTCAGCCTGAGAGACTGACACGATTTTGGTGCCTAATCTAAGGGTTTGATGACAACTAACACACACAAGTTGATAGACAAAAGATAAAGAAGAGGTCAAGCCTTATGTAAGGAGAACAATATTAGCCATGTTTAATTAAATAGAACATTGGTTTGTTTATTTAGTGCAATGAATGCTTATCTCAATGGTGGAATTTGGTAAATAAGTATAAGACATGAGTAACCCTGTCACGATTCCCATGTTAGCCAACTATATTCCGTTTGTAAATTATAATCTATCTTAAGTGTTCAATAATGTTTATCTTATTAACTAGCCTATTAGGACTTTACCAACTTACTTACAGATATGGAGAGCTATCCTGGACTCTTAGCCTACGCCCATACAACACCGAAGTTGCAGCGTATTAAATATGTAGGACTAGACCCAGTTGAATGATAGGTCGCATATTAGGATGTAAACGAGTATAAATTGATAAACATAATAAATAACCAGTGATAAATTAAGACATTCGATAAACAAACCAAACATTATATTATCATAAACATGGCTAATACCTAAAGGTATTAGCCAATAGTCATTGTAACAATACACGAAATCATAGATGAACGATTAAACATAATGCTAACCGAACGCGTATAGTGGAGTGTAGAGATTACAAGAGTTCTCCTATGGATTGGAACACTTTGCAGGACCTTCTTGGCTTCTTCAAACTTCTGAGAATCAGACTTGGTGGTAAAAGCATACCTACAACTGAATGTAGGGTCTTGTATTTATAGGCTCTTAAATGGAAGAAAACTGGTAAGTATTAATTACCCATTAATGGCTAATTAATACATTTGACCGAATAAATATACACTTTCCATGTATCTTCCATTGACCATTAATTATCTGATCAGGGTCTCGATACGGCGTATCTGTTGAGGTGGATACGGCGTATCGGGCTGTCTCTTTGGAGTGTGGTCAAAGACTTGCCATATTTACGTATGTAGGCATTTCATTATCATAATGGAAAAATAATTCTTTGACCAATCATCATAATGATGATTTCATAACCTCTTCTTTATTTTTGGAGTGTAATAACTCCTCTTCAATGTCATTAATCTTCGGTTATGCTATAAAGTATACGCGTAGATACGCCGTATCCACAGTAGTGGATACGACCTATTATCTTAGATTCATTTGACTTCTTCTCTGTTGAACAAAGTATCATATACGGCGTATCGTTGATGTGGATACGACGTATTCTTCAAAGTCAGGCAATGGTCTTTTAGTTCGTCAAGTCTTGGATACGGCGTATGCTTCTAGAATGATACGCCGTATATGATGTCAGAATCAGTAGACTTTCTTGAACTCTTCGTTTATGCTCCAAAATGCGTGCCTTTTATACAAACTTCATAAAGTACTTCATAATTACTGCAAATAATAAATATAAGCAATTAAATACCAATTCTTGCAATAATTATATAAAATGGGTAATTTATACGGGATAAATGATGCTGTAAAATAGACGTTATTTGATGTCATCAAATATCCCCCCACTTGAAAATGTATCCCAACCGAGGTTAAGGATTTTTTCGTTAAGGATTTTTTTCGTTCTAACCACTTGTACAAAACCAAGCTCCTCACGAAATATGGGAATGAAAACACTCAGATCAATCAACTAATCTAGGGTGTAACATTTTAGTGGTACGCTCATTTGCTCGGTCCTGATTAGCTTCGTATCATAGGCTTGGCAAGAATACACATCTCCATCTCTAAAGCTAAGGAGAAACAAGTCAAAAGATAAATTGGGTATTTACAAATAGGCTTGGGTTTAATCATTCTTTCAAGGATGAAGAATGATATAGGGTATGGAGCTTCTGACTTTCATCGAAGGTCGTCGTCAAACAAGGCAGCTGAGACATGCATACATGGCCGTAACGACGGAATGGACATCCATGCTCGAACACATCCTCATTCGAGTAGATCCTAAGGTTAGTTATCAGGAAAGGAAAGTAAAATGGTTGTTAAATTAAAGATACAAAACAAATAGATTAAGCCAACAAATAAGGTACGGTTGCTAGTAACTTTCCTAACCGTTCCATGACAAAGAATTGAACATATAAACAAATGTCTCGATCATAAGATGACAATGACAACCTAAGTTGGCGTTCCCATAACGGTCAACTTCCCTTACATCCCCAACTTTACATACTTTACAAGATAAGTGGTGATATTAGCCACTTTTTACAATACTTTACATCGTTGACTTTTCTGCACGTATCAACGAATAATCGATCCTTAAATAATTTCATCTGTGTAAGCTCAATGAACCGACTATCTTCCTTCATACTATCTCTCTCTCTTATTATTATTTTTTATTTTTTTCATTTTTTTTCAACAATACATCATAAATCTCGGTACAATTTCACCGTCTTCACCATCATCATTTGTCTGGTAAATTTTTCCTTTTGAACTTTAACATCTTCGGACACAATTCATAATCGCGAAAGTAGCAAAAATACACGAGCTACAAACATCCCTATTGCATTGTGCAATATTCATGACCATTACAAAGATAAAGAAATTTCACATTGACGCAGGAACTACAAAACTTTACACGAAAGCAACTAGCAACATTGATTAAAATAGGCTTTAATCTACACTGTAGGCTAAGGTGTAAAGGTGTAATGAAATAATTTTTTTTATTGGTGTGGAAAAAGAAAGGAATGGCTCAGCAGGTTGTTCTAGGGGTATCTTTACTCTAAAAATAAGAGTAAGCAAAAGGGTTACACGGGGGTTAACTAACTAGTGTAGTTAGTTAATAATACGACATGTAGGCTTTTTGGTTTAATCCTAGAAATTTACCAGTCAAGCATGTTACTCCATCTAAATCCATAGTACTTATTATTGAGGTCTCGAGTGATATACCAGGCCAAGTTTAAAAGTCCACTACATCACCGGCACACTCATATTTTTGTGGAATTTTAGTAAGCAATTGGAAACGGATAGGCTTAATTCTCACAAATAGACTTTAAGGATTATAGTGCGCTAGGTATTGTAACTAGTGATTTTTCACATAAAGTTATGCTAATTTTTTTTTAAAATTTGATCCATTTTTAGGTATGTTAGCGTTTTATTTGTGAAAATGAGGACAAGTACGTTCTAATTCTCCATCCCTCCACTTAAATTATACAACGTCCTCATTGTATAGACAAACAGTTAAATAATATAGGAAAAGAATTAGAACGAGGAAACTTCCCTGATAGTTTGCTCTAGATGGTTCTCCATTTTGAGTGTTTGAGCAAAAAGAATGTTGACAAGGGCTTTAGAATGCCCAAGAGAGGTCAACACGAGGTATTTTCAGACTATACATTAAAGTTGGTTTCGTTTACAGCAAGGTCCTGCATAAAAGTTAGAAGACAAGTGCAACTCCATGTCCGGTGTATTCGTTAAAATACAATAAACTAAAACTAAATACTGTACAGGAAGTCGATACGTCATATCCATACCCCAGGATACGCCGTATGGATACCTGTATACGCTGCATTCATTTAATGAATACGTCGTATAGACTCTGCTGAAATTAAGGACTGGATAATGTCCAGAAGGTTAATACGCCGTATCCATGGGGTTTGGATACGCCGTATGGACAATCTGGGTAGACAGACTCGATAACAGAAAAAAATAAATTCATTCCGGGTTGTCTCCCGGCAAGCACTTTTGTTTACAGAAAAGTCTTTAAGTTAGACTTGCCCCAATTTAATCCCATCCTTATAAAACAACTTGGGGTCGAACGGGATGCCAAATGGCACATACAAATTCTTGATAAGATTTGTTAGCATCCCTTTGATAAGATAATTACAAGCCACAATTTTATCATTTAATTCCTTGATAAAAATTTCAGTTTTGAAAAATTTATTAGATATATCATGACTTGTTTCCAAAAGCTTATTTGACTCATGTGCATAGGCACCAACATCGGTATTTATTACATTAGGTAATGGTATGACAGACATATCCCCCGAAGATTGCTCAATATCGATTTCATCAATATCATTGTTCTTATCTGATTTTAAGTCATCGTGATAGATTACGTTGAAAGGAAATAGATCATTAAAGTATAAAATGTTTTGTTCCTTTTCATCACATTCAGACAATGATGTTTCATTTTTTAAATTAAATTCATCGATATGTTGAGGACTTTCAGTAGGTTCAGTTAAGAAATCTAATTTAGACGTTAGAGCACAATAGTAAACAATGGCGTGGAAATACGTTCTCAAAATCTTTAAAAGAAATCCAAATCATTTAAAAAAAAATAGCACAGACCGTAGGCCATTGCGACGTAAAAAAAAGCATATTGACTTTATCATTATCATTTTTCAAATCAGTTTTCAAATTGTTGACAAAAATTATTTTAATTAGAAAATAATTTTCTGTCATAAAATACCGTGTAATCTTCATCGTCGGATTCGTCAAAGCCATATTCTTAAAGTTAATTTTATCATCGTTAAGTCGGACTTACCCGTGGTTCACAAGGGAGATTGCTTGCAAACAGACGTAACATCAAAGACTATATTCTGGAAATATACGATTCGAAGTTGGTGAATGCAATACGCCATCATCTTCATAATATTTCACCTTACCGTATGTGGGCATTTGCCAATTGAAATTCGACAAACCCTTTTGAGCTTTTTTCCTCTGAAGTCTGATGAATCCCTCCCATAGATGATGTTGGGGTCGTCCAATTTACCTGTATAAATTACGTAGAGAAAGAAAACTGTCAAATAGCTTTAAATTACGCCGTATCCAGTAAACTGCATACGGACCTATTGAGTAATCTGAATACTCCGATTTGATGATAGAGTCAAATACCGCTGTATTGATTTTACAAAAATTTTAAACGTCATATCTAATAAATGAATACGCCGTATTCAGTATTCGATCTCAAAATGTTCAGCAAGCTGTAAGCACTGCCACACAAACAAAGCAATAGCAAAATATAACATGCAGGAAATCAAACACACAAACAGCACACAAATTGCAATTTAAACTAAACTAAAACACTAATAAATAAGAATTTAAACAACTTCCACTCCCCCCCGAAAACCAGCGCCAAAAAACTTGATGTGTCTTGTGTAGGTGTTATTTTTATGTATCAAGTTTTACTATTTATGTTATGCCGACTATACCTAAAAACGACAACATTCTAACAAGGCAGGTACCCCGATCAAAATGTAAATTAGTTGGTAAATAGGGTGTCGGGCACTCAGAGCGATGAGCTTTATATCTGATTTATCATATTTTAGTTACTATCTAATTCATGACATGCAAAACCTAAAGTAATGATAAAGGGGGTTTCACCTGAGCGACTGGCATGATTTTTGGTGTTTAATCCTAAGGGTTTGAATGACAATATAACACACACAAGTTGATAACAAAAGATAAGAGCAGAGGTCAAGTCCTTATGTAAGAAACATAATTAGTCATGTTTAATTAAATAGAACATTGGTTTATTGATTAAATTAGTGCAATTAATGCTTAACTACAATGTAAGAATTTGGGTAATTAAGTATAAGACATGAGTAACCCTGTCACGATTCCCATGTTCGCCAACTTATTCCGTTTGTAAATTAATAATCTATTTTAGGTGTTCAATACTTTTTATCTTATTAAACCCTAGCCTATTAGGACTTTACCCACTTACTTACAGATATGGAGAGCTATCCCGGACTCTTAGGCTACGCCCATACAACACCGAAGTTGTAGCACATTAAATATGTAGGACTAGACCCAGTTGAATGATAGGTCGCTTATTAGCATGTAAACGAGTATAAATTAATTAAAATAATAAACAACCAATGATAAATTAAGACATTTGATAAACAAACTAAATATTATATATTCATAAACATGGCTAATACATTATATTGGCTAAATGTATTAGCCAATAGTCATTGTGACAATACACGAAATCATAGATGAACGATTAAACATAATGCTAACCGAACGCGTATAGTGGAGTGTAGAGATTACAAGAGTTCTCCCATGGATTGGAACACTTTGCAGGACTTTCTTGGCTTCTTTAAACTTCTGAGAATCAGACTTGGTGGTAAACACATACCTACAACTGAATGTAGGGTCTTGTATTTATAGGCTCTTGAATGGAAGAAAACTGGTAAGTATTACTTACCCATTAATGGCTAATTAATACATTTGACCGAATAAATATACACTTTCCATGTATCTTCCATGACCATTAATTATCTGATCAGGGTCTCGATACGGCGTATCTGTTGAGGTGGATACGGCATATCAGGTTGTCTGTGTGGAGTGTGGTCAAAGACTTGCCATATTTACGTATGTAGGCATTTAATTATCATAATGGAAAAATAATTATTTGACCAATCATCATAATGATGATTTCATTACCTCTTCTTTATTTTTGGAGTGTAATAACTCCTCTTCACTGTCATTAATCTTCGGTTATGCTGTGAAGTATAAGCGTGGATACGCCGTATCCTCTGTAGTAGATATAATGTATTATCTTAGATTCATTTGACTTCTTCTCTGTTGACCAAAGTATCATATACGGCGTATCGTTGATGTGGATACGACGTATTCTTCAAAGTCAGATAATGGTATTTTAGTCCGTAAAGTCTTGGATACGGCGTATGCTTCTAGAATGATACGCCGTATAGGATGTCAGAATCAGTAGACTTTCTTGAACTCTTCGTTTATGCTCCAAAATGCGTGCCTTTTATATAAACTTCACAAAGTACTTCATAATTACTGCAAATAATAAATATAAGCAATTAAATACCAATTCTTGCAATAGTTATATAAAATGGGTAATTTATGCGGGATAAATGATGCTGTAAAATAGACATTATTTGATGTCATCACCCATGAAGAGAAACTTTATTCCAAGATAAGGGATAAAATCTAGCTTTGATGAAATGTTGTTTCTAATATGTTCACAATATATGTGATTTAAGAAAAACAAACAAACATAGTGCTCTCACTAGCTCCCAGGTGTACTAAGGAGTTATCTTATTTCTAATCAAAATCAAAACATTGATTTCACAATCAAAATTAAGATTCCAGCTCCAAGATGTGTGCTTAACCCATACTTGGATTGTCGCTTTAAGTACACATTTCAAAGATTGCATGGATTCATAAACCTTTTTGATTACACACCATCCTCACAAGGTAATATATCAAGAAAGAGTTTTGACATCCAATCATCATATTTTATGAATTCAAGTATGGCAATTAGTATTTTATTTATTTTAATGCTCGTAAATACAAGGAAGTTTTAATCATAGTCAATTACTTGAGTATGAGTAAAAACTCTTGTCATAAGGCATGCATTAAACGCGTGTACAACTTGTCTATGTGTATCTTCTCCCAGGAAACCCATTTTCACTTCACATTCTAGTTGTTTGGTGAAAGATCAATCAAGTTCTAAAAGTGATTACCTTTTATGGACTTCATCTTTTAATTCATAGGGTAGAGCCATTTATTGGATTCAAGATCCAAGAATGTGTCTCTATAGTCAGTAGGTTTACTATGATCCTCTAACTTATATTCATTAGCATTGATATAAAACATATCACTCATGTGCTTGAGGCATCCTTTTGGATCTATGAATGTGAGTTACATCATTATGTGATTCAACTTTTACATGTTCAGCCTTATTATGACGTTGTTGGTGTATTCAGAAGGTTATGTATTTCGTTCTTGAATCTCTTTAAGATTAACAGATGCTCACACTTACTTCTTGTAAGAATAGATCATTCTCTAAATACTCAACATATCGAGCAATAATGAATTGTTCTCGCGTGGGACATAAATTATACATTGATAGATCTTGATTCTAGTATGTTAATAACACGCTTCATAAGATATTAACAAAATTAGAACTTCAATCAAGATTTAATAGGACTCATCTCATTCCATAACTTGATGTTGTCTTAGTTACCTTCTAGGATGGAGTCATATTAAGTATATGCATGACATACTTAATTTTCTAACCTCGATAGATTTGGAGGTAGAGTAGTTAAAGTTATCACAAATCAAACAATATCAGTAGATTTTGATTTAACACATCAAACATACCATAAAGATATGGTAAATAATGAGTATTAGGATTATGAGACAATACCACAATTCCTTTGACAACCTAATACTCTTTGGGTGACATGCTTGACAATTTGGACAAACTGAATGGCATCCATAGTATTTTAAAGCTAATTGCATGCTATAACGTTGATAAGTGTTAAATTGTATACATAAAATACCCAGGATTTCGCCAATAAAAGCAAAAAAATATATGCCAAAAGATGGAAATATGTGTGCTTTTGTGTCTCAACGTGCAGGAAAGGATATCAAAGTCAAAAAGAGCAAAAACCGACAAGAAATGAAGAGACAAGTACAAGAGAAAGATTTGAAGCCAATATCGAAAGCCGGATCAAGACCGTGGTCGAGAAAAGTCAAGAAAGTAAAGAAAAGGACAAAGGAAAAATGACCATTTTTCTACACCATTCGGATCACAAAAGCCCAACAATGAGCCCAAAATCAAAGCCCATTTCTTGTTTTTAAAACTACAAGGGCCAGAAATGTCAATTCTAAAACTCATTTTACACTACACTTTGAATAGAGAAACACAAGGACTTGTTATGCAATTAACCCAAAGTTTCAAACACAAAAGCGGGATATCTTTTTCTTCTTAACAGCCTTATAACGACTTTTCCCGCCAAAACCCTAACAAACCCAACCTTCCCAAATCCTTTCTCCCGTTTTTTCCAACTCCACCCACCTCGTATTTACAATCTCCACGTCATTTTTATGACGTGGCAGCCTCCCATTGGTGCGAACACCTCATCATACATCATCCAACGGCTAAGATTCAAGTTAAAAGTGATCAACGGCTTGGAAGGATTGAAGTTCTCATCTTCTCTTCACTTTTACCTATAAATAGTAGCTTGATATTCAATTTTAGAGAGAGAGAGTTAGTTCAGTTTTCTTTGTAATTTTCTCTTTTTAGCTTTACTTGTACTGTTCATCGTTGCAAATTAAGCTTTTAAATCTTTCAAGTCATTTGTACTCATTGTTTCTTATCTTGTACTCTTCTTTTAAAAGCAATAAAACTAATTGAGTTGTGTTTGTGTTCAAGTTTTCATGAAATAAGCCAGATTTAGCTAATAAGCTTGAAATAAGCTCAAGTGAGCTTATTCTGTTTTCTCTAGTTCACAAATTGTTCAAATGTTGTTAAAAGCTTTTTAAATACTGTATTTGTCTATTTTTGTTCACCTATGATCATTTGAATTCAGTTTGATTGAGTTTGGAAGAAATAAGGAGTAATAAGCAACTTTCAGCTTATTGAGTTTATAGCTTAATGGTTTAGAGGCAAGGTGCCATATAGGATTTGGAATTGAAAGCCACTCACTCAGAAAGAGTGGCTAGGGTCAGAGACTACAAGATCAAAGGTTTAGCTTCATAATTTTGATTTCAGCATACACATAGCTTAATTCAGTAGCTTATTTCTTTGTCTTTTTTGTGCTTAAATCTGTTTAATTTTGCTTAGTTAGCTTAGAGATGAAAATGTTTTAAGCTGATTGTAGTTAGAACTCATTGAGATCTCATGTGTTAAATTCTGTCATTTAAAAGGTTAAGCTAGCTGAGAAAGTACTTATTTTTGGAACATAAGCTAGGAATTTTAGAGCTTAAATAGCTTAATTAGACTAGTTATAGCTAGAGTAGATATAAGGTTTTTAGTTATTTAGCTTGAAAATAGATTTTAAAAGCTGTTTAGAAATAATCAAAAAGTGTAAGTAGTGTTTGGCATTACACTATTTTGACTCTAAAAGTCAATTACCAATAGTCTAATTCTTTTCTTTAGTTGAGTATCTCATGAGAAACAAGATTTCTAAAGGTTTCAGAAGTTAATTTGCATTTTTAAAGATTCTATGGTTTAGAAATAGTTTACTAGCACCAGGACAGTTTAAAGTTCAAGTAATTTTGTAGTTAAGTGTTTCACAGCATTCTAGTGTTCAAGTTTGGTTAATGTAGGTTTAGTAACATTTAGTGAGTTAGTTCATGAGTTCTAAGTTTAAGGTTTTGGCCTGCACTTAAGACTTTACCAAGTACACCAGCATAAGCAGTATTAACTCAGTTAATACTGCTGATGCTCATCATTTTTTAAGCTGTCTTTTAGCATTTGTAATTAGGAGATAGAACTTAGTTTTAAGCAACTTAATAGTACTCCATTAGCTCTATAAAGATCATCTTTTAAGTTTCATTTCTAAGCTTTAGACTAGCTTTTATGATCCTGCAAAAGTTGTACTAGCAGCAACTTAGATTTCAAGAATTTTCTTTTAAATTCCTATTTTCTAGTTGTTATTTTCAAAATCCTTTTATCTAGGTTTATTCTATATTCATAGTATAGCTTATTTTCAAAATTTTAGTTTCTAGGATTTAGATTTGAGCTAGTTAGCTTATTAGAAATTGCTTAATATTAGTAATCAAGCCTGAACTTTTACTTTTTAAGAGTAATTTTTTTGTTTATCTAGTATCCTTTTAGCTTATTTCTTTTTAGATATCTTTAGTACACATCATAAGCTTCTTGTAGTATCTTTTGGTCTTTACTTTCATATAGTATTAAGCTAGAAATAAGCAAAAGATTAGAAAAGTTGGAATTTCAAAGGAAAATCATAGTTTCTGTAGCACAGATTAAAAAGCTAAATTTCTTGCTTATTTAGTAGATAAAATGTCAAAGAGCTTTTATTAAAGTTGTAGTATTAAAGCTCAGGAGTAACTTTTATGTTTTAAGTTTTTGCTTATTTTCATTTTTGTAATAAGCTAGATTGTGCTTAAGTCGTAGGGTTTGTTTGGAACATTTTCAATAGTTAAGGGTGTCCTGTTTTAACTATAGTGTAAATTTTTGTTACTTACCCCGCCTACCCTTTACTTTTATCTTTTGCATTTTCTACCCTGTTCTTTTAGGTTAGTAAAATAGGATTAATATTTTTAAAATTAGTTTAATAAAATTAGGGTTTAGGTTTTAATAAGTAAAATTAGGGTTCAATTGATTAATAAAATTTGGGCATTTTTATACCATTAGTTTTCTGCACATTTTTAGTAGTTAAATATCATTTTTCTTTATTTTTCCAATTGAATTTGTATTTTCTAGAAAATAAAATAGGTTTTTAGTAATATCTTTTTCTTAAGAAATTCATAGAAAATACAAAAATAGTGGGAAAAATCTAATTCTTTTTGTAATAATTTTCTTTTTCATTCTAGTATTTTTGAAAAATAAAAATAGATTTTTAGTGTTAATTTTTAGAAAAAGTTTATTTTTAGTTAATTCATTTTCACACTTGCTTCTTGTAAGAAGAGATCATTCTCTAAATACTCAATAGATCGAGCAATAATGAATTGTTCTTGCGTGGGACATAAAATATACATTGATAGATCTCGATTCTAGTATGTTAATAACACGTTTCATAAGATATTAACAAAATTAGAACTTTAATCAAGATTTAATAGGACTCATCTCCTTCCATAACTTGATGTTGTCTTAGTTACCTTCTAGGATGGAGTCATATTAAGTATATGCATGACATACTTAATTTTCTAACCTCGATTGATTTGGAGGTAGTGTAGTTAAAGTTATCACAGATCAAATAATATCAGTAGATTTTGATTTAACACATCAAACCATAAAGATATGGTAAATAATAAGTATTAGGATTATGAGACAATACCACAATTCCTTTGACAACCTAATACTCTTTGGGTGACATGCTTGCCAATTTGGACAAACTAAATGGCATCCATATTATTTTAAAGCTAATTGCATAACGTATAAGTCTTTGAGCAATTCACGGACTTTATGTACATGTCTTTACAAGAAGATATAAAATGTTAATCCCTAACCATACGTTATAAGTTTTTGTATAGTTCAAGAACTTCTTGTATATGTCTTTACAAGAATATATAACAATTTAATTTTAAGATACATTATAAGACTTTCAAAAATTAAAGGACTTTATGTTTGCGTCTTTACTAAAAGACATAGACATATTTAACTAAAGTAATTATGAACGCTGACTTTTGGCCTCGATAATATTTTCAAGTTAATTGCATACTTTATATTATGACTTTACAAAAAAACATAATCACATTGACTAAACCATCTAATGAATGTGTTGAAGTAGCTTTTAATTATATCTTGACATTTGTACTAAATATGGCGACATACATCAATATGTATAAGTCCTAGTAGAATTCACTCGGTCTATATAGGGCGACATACATCAATATGTATATGTATCTTAGTAGAATATTAGCTTCATTACCTCCCATTCAAGAAAAACCATTTCACATTGTTATGTGTTGTACCTTACACACAATTAAGATTTCACCCACTTGTGCACGACACAACATCATGCAAGTAGACAAACAAAACGATGATCGTTTGTTTGTATGAACAATATGACAGTGTGAAACGCCCCTTTCCCGACTCTAATTTGGCCAAAAATCAAAAACTTTGCTCAAACGTATGACTGGGAATGACCCTCTCTCATTCTTTTATAAACTGACTAAAATCAATTACGTTTCATCCATTGAAAATATTTTTATATGAAAGGAGATTTAATTACCTTCAAAATGGTGGGTGGCACGACCTCTAACGACTTACGGTTCATTTTATACAAAATAAACAAAACGACCAAAATCTAGAAGAGTACCATAGTCATACGCCCTTATGCCCAAACTCAGAAGGGCGTATGACCTGCTAAACAGAATCTGTGAAAAATGCATTTTTTGGCAGAAGGCCTTATGCCCATCCCATAAGGGCGTATGCCCTGTACTCAAAAACTCAGAAGACCATTTAAAAATGCAGAAGGCCTTATGCTCAGACACGGAAGGCCTTATGCTCAGACACGGAAGGCCTTATGCTCCAATTTCTAGATTTTACCAAAAACCCAACTTTTTACAAGATACTCTAATTTTTGAAAAACGACTTTCATGTCTCGACAAAACACCAAAACTTCCATAAATCATTAGCATAACATATTACATCATGTTCATAAACATTTATGGTCTAAACGACCGTGGACGCGTACTTTACGGGGTTTACTAAACACCTCGTTTTGACCCGCTTTACACATATACTATAACGAATAACTATAACAAATGACTTTAACACATTTCAACTTCACGTTTACATGATACTTTGACACTTGACAACATTATTAACAAACCGTTTATGACACTTAGGTGTTCAACATGGACTCAAGCTCGGCATCTAATACAATATCTTACGCATAACGCAACACTTTCGAAATCCAAGCTTCAAAGCCATATGCCTTATCAAGGCTATACCTTCATCTCATAATAACCTACAAAACGGTTAACAACTAAACCATAAGCTTTCGCTTAGTAAGTAAAGGCAATAATATGGCGTTATATATCATTACACATATAAGCATCATACACATTCTTTGTTAGTCCACATACTAACCAACATCTTTACTTACATAAGATCCATAATCCAAATAACAATCACACAAAAATATACATAATCTTACATACCTTAACTAGTCCACAAATAGTCTTTTCACATCCTTGGCTAGTTACTACCAACTAGCCCTTAATCTATCCTTAATCCAACACATGAAGCCAAAATGCTTCCTAAACCCTTAACACAACTTACACATAATACATATATGAATAAACTTAATATAACATCGCATTATAACCCTTTACTTACCTCCTTCAAAGCTAACAATCAAAAGCACCATCATCATCAATCTTGACTCCTATTCAAAAACCATGTGACACCTATTATCACATAAATACAACACCATCATCAAGAGTTTATACAACCCATTAATCATACTAATCATTTTTAATCATCATATGATCATATCTTGATCATATGATGAAAACCCCCAATATTACAACTTTAATCTTTATCATTAACTTATTTTAACCCATGAGCAGCATAACATCATTACATTACTTTAAAACACCAATTACCCAAAACCCCCAATTTGGGTATATGAACCCTAATTCGTAAATTACCAATTCAACCCAAAATTAAGATTACTTACTTAAAAGAGTGATTGCTAGGGTTACCACTCTTGAATTATGACTCTTAACACTTCACATAATCTTCACTAGTTGAGTTTTTCCTCCCTTTTTCTCTTTTTGGTTCATCACACTCAAAACACCAACACCAATTTCATTGTCTGGAATATTTGAGAAGACTCTAGTATAATTTAGGTGCAAGTTTTCCCTTTTGGCAACTATGGTATCTAAAGTCTTATTCTTTCTCATTTGTGACACATTATACTTTCTACTTCCCTATTACATGTACTTGACCAGTTTGACTTTCGGGTTTGACTAGCCAATAATGTGACGCATTCAAACTACTAAAAGTCGTAGTCAACTATCTAATGGCATTCTCGTAATAAAATGCTTAAAACCCAGTTTTTGGGTGTTACAAATCTACCCCTTATTTAGATTTTGTCCCCGAAATCTTATTCGTTTAATACTAACCAAACTTATTCGCATTTTACCTATCATTCCATCTTAGCACTTTCAATTTCTTACCCAATTAGTTGCAACAATCTATATGGTTTTGCAACTCTAGCCATACTATGGCATAATCAAATACCCTTGACCCGTTCTACTTCTCGCTCATTTCAATCACATTTACCCTCTTTATAATGACAAACGTCATTTAAGTGACATTTCACCATTGCCAAGCTATCTTTTTATTAACCTTTTCATTTAAACGTTGCATTTCCACTCATTTCTTTTCTAAAATTTTCCACAAGGACTACATGTCACTAGTAAAATTTACTATTTTGACTTAATATAAGTCAAACTACATCACTCTTTCTACATCAATCACTAATATTCTAATATAACGTAAAGTCAAATAACTGTCTGTTTTGTATTCCACTTAATTCCAACACCTATTTTCAAGGACTCTCTTAATCTACGCCAAATCTTTATCTTAAAAAAACCGATAACTTATTTTCAAGTTTATCTCAAGTACCATCTAAAATGTACTAACAAATCAAACTCTATGCATTTCATATGCAACTTTCTTTTTAAATTTCGGGAATTACCTATCCGATTATTTTCTCAATTTAAAGCACAAACTTCATTCTAGGCATTAAGCATAAGGTTATACGCACAACCTTAAAGCCGCTATCAAATTCCATTCATACTAACCTCACTTCTCATTACTTTAACTTGTTTTAGTTCATATTTTTACACTTTTCTACTCGTACTCATGCCATGCAGGATATACATAAGCCCACTCATTTACAACTTGTTATTTACATAAAAAGGCGTCCCAATCTATGTAAATAAAGAATTATAAATTCATGGTTTGGTGATTTACAATTTCTCTATTTAAATGAAGAGGCGTCCCAATCCATTTAAATAAGGAGATTGTAAATCATCCTACTTAAGCATTCTCGACCCAACACTCATACTCATCTACACTTTCATTACTTTCCATATTTTATATTTTCACATATTCACCAATACATGAACTAATCTTTTTCATTTTAATATTGTATTTTATAGCCTTTGATCCAATCTCATTGCTTACCCCGGAGGTAACTTAGCTCTCTCCCCGGTAGGGATGCAACCAAAACTTGGCTCTCTTCTCGTAGGGACGACTGAAAATTGGCTCTCTCCCCATAGGAGCGGCCATAACTTGGCTCTCTCCCTATAGGGACGGCTATAACTTGGCTCTCTCCTCGTAGATACGACCACAACTTGGCTCTCTCCTCGTAGGGACGACCACAACTTATACCCTTACGGTATTTTTGACCTCACATTGGTTTTCACACATCCAACCCTTACGGGTGGACCTTAACCATGCCAAGGATGTAGGCAACACATGATGGTGAAGTCATATCTGAACCATGCCATTAATGGCATACTAGCATATCTCGAAATATTTAAGAAGTGGAGCATTGGACCTAAGCTAAATTACCTTAACCTTCTTTACTCACTTATCATTTACACCTTATGTAATTTCATCACATTTTCATTTTCCACATTTATTGCTTTACGTAATTTCATCACAATTCATTATCTTGAACAAGATCTATATGATACTTGTCAATTTCATATTTTACATATTTCATATGCATTCTCACAATGCATTTATCATTTTCCGTGCCAACTTCAAGTTGACCACTTATCAAATTTTATGCTAAAACATTATTTTAGTTCGCTTGACATTTCCACACATAAACCTTTCATAGGCTTATTCTATGACACACACCACTAATCTCATTATACACATCATACATAATCTTTACATGATTTTAGTCTTGTTTTATAATTGATCTAATGCAAATCTTTAAAGGATTCTAGCGTAAAGCTTTAATCCAATACATTCATTCGAATTTCACTACGTGACTTATTCGTCATGTTTCTATATAGCATGACTCATCATCATTTTCACATTCAATTTCAAGGGCAACCCTTCTTAATATTTATAAGTCCAATTTCAACACTAGACATTTATTATGATAAGACCATACATTGGGCATACATCATAATCTAAACGAATTCACTTAACTCAATGTCTAACACTTCGTGTTACGACAAATTCTAATCATAACTTATAAACATTCACAAGCATTATAGCTATCATGATTTCTATAATTCATGATCGAAATACCTCAACATTTTTATTAGTAATGCATATAAGTATCTAATTTCAATACACAGTAATTTTAGCTTAAGCAACTTTTTCATAATTTAAGAACTTATTCATTCACTTGCCCCTATTCATATATTTTCATAACATCTTATCTAAAATACACTCCTATGCACTTTACTTAGATCAAGCACTTCATAACCTTATACCATCATACGCATCATGCATCACTTAGACATATAGATAACCTACCATAGACCTTACATCACATAATCATATATATCCGCAATTAACACTTCTCCAATAAGTGTTTTACATTCTTAGTCGCAATCAAAGATCATTTAGTCTTATGGTAAAATGCATATATGACATTACATAATCATTCGATGTCTAAGCATCATCATAATCAAGCCGCAAGTACTAACTACCTTATAACTAAGGCATTCACATTCCATGCTACTTACACTTATGGCATACGCATCTACGAGTGGTCTAAGTTTAGGAAACCTACTTCACTTAGGCTGAAGCTCTGATACCAAGTTGAAACGCCTTTTTCTCGACTCTAAATTTGGCCAAAAACCAAAAACTTTGCTAAAACGTATGACCGGGAATGACCCTCTGTCATTCTTTTATAAACTAACCAAAATAAATTACATTTCATCTATTAAAAATATTTTTATATGAAAGTAGACTTAATTACCTTCAAAATGGCGAGTGGCACGACATCTAACGACTTACGGTTCTTTTTATACAAAATAAAGAAAACGACTAAAATTACAACTTTAATCCATATCATTAATTTATTTTAACCCATGAGCACTATAACATCATTACATTACTTTAAAACACCAAATACCGAAAACCCCCAATTTGGATATATGAACTGTTGGGAATTAAAAGTCTACACTTAGTACTGCCAAGCCAAAGACTTTGTACTGCTCAAGATTATAACTGCCAGTATTAACTAGTTAGTACTGCTAGAAGAAAGTTAGTACTGCCAGTACTAACTTAATACTGCTTGTTACCCATAAAGATTCATATAACAAGAGACATGATCCGGAGGTCGGGGAGGATTGAACAAATGTTTAGCCATATTATTTAGTAAGAGAAAGGAATGATATGTGTATTCTTGAGAGAGAAACACACACACCTTATTACAAGTAAAATGATTCCTCACCCCTCCATGGAAGTATAGAGGGGATATATATAGCCCGGGACACGATCTACTTACTACACTTGACATTTCTAGTCCCTGCGTGTCCCAACAAAGGATTAATATGACACTTTGGTTATTTATACATATGGAAGAATTAAAAGCTTTGAAAAGATTTCCATTTAAGATATAGCATTGAAAAGCAAGAATATCAAAGATAAATGAAGTTTTTAATTAGTTTTTAATAGCTTCCTAATACCAAATTAAGTTAGCTTCCTTTTGTCACGCTAGGTTTTAATTGTAAAACCTCTATATAAAGGGTATTAGAGGCGTCTGTTTTGAAATATCCTTATAGTTAGAACTCTCAAATATGGAGTCTAATAGTTGTAGATAGTAATAGATTATATTTTAGAAATCTACTGTATTAGTTAGTTTAAGCTTCAAGTGATTATTTGATCTTGGGGATATAGTGATTAAAGACAAACCTATGAAGCTAACATTGTATGTTCTTATTTATTCCGCTGCTATTTAAGTTATTCAGAATTCTACAAGCTAGTGGAGAATTATGGAAGATTTGGTCAAAGATATCAAAAGATGAAGATCTTCTTAAGAAGATAAAGATAACAGAAGATATTTCTTAATGTTTAAAAGATTTACTTGTTTATATCTTTATGTTAATTTCCTTTGTAAGTCATGATCTCTCTATATAAAGAGATCATAAACACATAGTTTTAATGTATACAAAAGAAAAACGTGTGTGTGTATTTAGGAAGATGTAGACATCTAGTTTGTATGGTGTAGCCCCAAGGTCAATGTTTCATTAATCCTGTTAGAGTGTAACTGTTCTACTATTGATCAAAGTAGAATTGAGGCTTCGAGTAATTGTTATAGCGAAGATAATGATGAAAACCTTGTTGATGATAACATTGTTCTTTGTTTAATTCCGATGTGCATATATGCTATCAATGTTATTATTTATCCTAGATATAAGTTCTAATAATCCAACTTGAGCTTAAACGATCTCTACAAGTGGTATCAGAGCTTGTGTGGAAACTCTGAATAAGAAGAACTCCATTATTTGAAGCAGATTTACAATCAAACCAGTAAGATGGCAGAACAAGACTCTCCTCCACCAACCATAACAGCAATGAAAATCTCTATCATCAAGAAGGGAGAATATCATTACATAGAGCTTATAGAGTTCGAGATTCAAGAGATGGTAAACATATGGGTTTCAGGGGAAGCTTATTGATTAAATGTTTAA
>BQNB010029715.1:4516-17954 GCA_026074375.1 Tanacetum coccineum
TATATATATATATATATATATATATATTAATGAATACAATATTAAATAGGAAATGAAATGAGTTAATTTTTAATTGAACTTAATTAGCAATTGTGATTAATTAAGTTAACTGGTAATTAAACATTTGATTAATATATTTCGGCTAAAGCCCATAGGATTAATTTGGGACGCATGGGACAAATTCCTTAAGGGGAATTTCGTTAATATAAAAACATATGGAAGAAGAAAGTGATATGAAAACCTTAAACCTTAAATCCCGTATTAGGAGTCCTATGAATACACCTAATTAGTCATTGTGTTTTATGAAAACCCTAAATCTTAAATCCCCATCCCCCTTCACATAAACACATTCACATGTTTGTGTGGCACATAATTTGGTGATGTGTTTCATCTTGTGTTGGTCATGGTGAAGTGTTCCTAATATGATCAATACCTCTTTAAGATATGATTTGTTGTAATTAGCACTAGCATCCAAAGGAAGTCGTCTGAATGTTAATGTGGAATAATTGTGCATCAAATCATACACTTTGACCAGGGATTTGTCAAAGGTGTTTAGTTCATCATTATGAGATAATGATCATTATAGTTCGTTACTACTCTTCGTGGTTTATATGAAGATGATGATTAAGATCTGTAATTGTTCGTTCTTGTTGGTTTACATCAGGTATGTAATTGTTGAGAAGTTAAGCTGCATATTATGTAGTCTCATGGTTTATAAAGTGTAGGAGCTATTCTTGCACTTTCTTCCAACAGTTTGGTATGTTGGTTTGTGTTTAGCAGGTTCTCTATTCTTCAAGGGCTGAAGTGTAAATTTTAGGCTTATATATATCCTTTCTTTCCTAGCTTTAGGGTTACTTAATTCATCTCATTCTCTCTCTCTATAAAATTGTTTTAGTCTTTCTCTCTTGTTTATACTAATCATCTTGATCTTGATTTAGTCTTAAGTATAGTATTGGAGAGTATTGTAGTAAGGTATTATTATTGTGTGTTCTTGTATCTTTTTCAGTGTTGCACTCGTTTGAGGATAACACATTGTCTCGTGTTTTGTACTGGTAAGCACACGATTGTGGACTTATCTTTTATAGTTGTAAGTAATAAAATAAGCACGTGGGGTGGTTGGTAGAGTGCAATTCTAGTGTTGATAGTTTTAGGTGATTGGTTTTAGATATTTTTACATGGTATTAGAGTCTACAAACACCTTGATTTTATGTTCTTGATATTAGGTAAAAATTAAGGTTTTTGATTTTTGGGGTTTTTTGAGTTCATGTTTGATCTTGGGTATTTTGGTTGTTGGTTATTAGTTCTTGGAGGTTGAATTGGTGATTTGAGGTATTAATTGGATTTTTCTAAAAAATTAGGGTTTATTCTTGAAACCCTGATTTTTTGGAATTTAGGGCTTCTTGATTCCTGGTGTTTGTTGATCGTATTTTGGTTCTTCTTCTCTTCTTGACTAAGTAAATCAAGAAGATGGGGTTTTATTTGGTATTTTGCTACTTATTGCAGTAATAAGTGTTTTTTTCTTTCTCTTAAATCTTTGAACACAATAGTGGTGACACTGCAAATGCAGAGGGTAACATCTTGACCGGCTTCCTTAAGAAGTTTGGAAACATGCTCTTCCCTCTGCCAGGTGTGAAGCTATGTGTTATAGTTGATTTTTATGTGTGTTTAGATTGCTAGAGGATAGGCTAGTTTAGGTTTGTAGAGTTGCACCATTTAGTTTGGTATTTTTGTTTGGTTTTGTGTTGTTTATCTTTTTGTTTGCTATCTGGTTTTCTGTTTATCTTTGATCTGTTAATTGTTATATGTTTCTGTTATTATGGCTATTGGTGATCCTTTTGGTTCTGGTTCTGCTGATCTGATTAATAATCTTGATGTCGGTCTTCCTTTGTTTCTTTTGTCTAATGATAATTCTAGTTTGTCTATTGTTAATTTCAAACTTGTTGGTGCTGAAAACTATAAAATATGGGCAACTACTATGAAAATTGCTTTAAAAGGAAAAAATAAAATAGTATTTATTGATGGTACTTTTGTTAAACAAGAATCTAGTGCTGTCTTATCCCAGTAATGGGAGAGATGTAATGCCATTGTGTTAGGGTGGATTCTTAGGTCTTTATCTTAAGAATTGTATGTTGGTCAAGTTTATTCTGAAATTGCTTATGAAGTTTGGACTGAGTTAAAAGAAACTTATGATAAAATAGATGGGTTTGTTGTCTTTAATATAATGCATAAAATCATTAATTTGAAACAATGTGATTTGTTTGTTCCTAACTACTATCATAAGCTTATCTCTATGAAGAGAGTTTGATATATTGACTATTTTGCCTGCTTGTGTGTGTGAGGGTAGGGTTGTCTGTACTTGTGATGCTAAGACTAGGAGTGCCAAGCACACTCAGCTTATTAGACTAATGCAATTTCTGATGGGTCTTAATGATGTATATCAACTTATTAGAGGTACTATCTTGGCTAAGGATCCTTTACATAATGTAAAGGATGCCTTTTATATTGTGTCCAGGGAAGAATCCTATAGGGGTCTTCATCCTAGTGTTTCTGGTAATAATAAGTCTCAACCTGCTGCTTTTGTTGTCAAGACCAATAAATACACAAATAATTTCAATATGAGGGTCAACACTAATAATATTAATACTAATAAAGAACTTAATCTTAATCTGCTATGTAAGAATTGTGGTCTTATTGGTCATACTGTGGATAGGTGTTATGAGCTTATTGGTTATCCTGCTGGTTTTAAAATGAACCCTAATATGTCTAAACAAGCTGGTAATAATAAAAGGTTTAACGGTAATAGTGAAGTTAATCAGTCTCTTCCTACTACTTCTGGTTCTCTCTCTTCTTCTTTCACTAATAAGCAGATGATGAAACTTCTCAGTCTCATTAATGAGAAATCCTCTCCTAGTGCTAATATGTCACGTAATAAAACTTAATTTCTATAATAACAATGTTTCTTTTAATCTGCCTAATTTCTATAATAATAATGTGTTTTTCAATCAGCATTTTGAAAAGTTCTTATGTGCTAAGTCTGAGTCTATTATGTATAATGTGACATTGGGTTGGATTATTGATTCTAGTGCTAATTAGCACATGACTGATTCCACTAAGGATATGTTCAACATTGTGGACATATCTAGTCTTATGCTTACTATTGGTCATCCCAATGGTACTCTTGCTAAGATTACTACCATTAGCAGTCTTAGATTAACTAGTGGCATTGTTCTGTTTGATGTCTTGGTTGTTCTTGAGTATAATGTTAGTGTTTTGTCTGTGAATAAAATGATTAAAGATAACAAATTCGTTGTTGGTTTTGATGAGTATTAATGTTACATTCAAGATTTAAAACTAGGAAAAATTGTGGGGACTAGTAGTGAAACTGGTGGTCTATACTTTTTTAATGTTACTACATTCGTCCCAAAATTATTGTCCACCTTTTCTTTTTGGATTGTCCCAAAATAATTGTCCACTTCTAAAAATAGTAGTTAGATTTGTTTAAGTTTACCATATTACCTTTAGTTTAAATTGGTATTTACAAACATAAAAGAAAACACTAATTAATTATCAAAGGGTAAAACTATCTTTTTTTTGCTTTCATAGAAACCAAAGCAGTAATTAATGCATTTTTCTTAAACTGTGTATTTTTTTGTCTGTGGACAATAATTTTGAGATGGAGGGAGTGATAAAAATGGTAAGTTTAATATTGGTATGTGTAATTCTATATTTGTTTGTCATGTTTCCAGTGAGTTATGGCACTACAGGATTGGTCATCATGCTGACCAAGTCCTATCTATTTTGGGTAAACAATTAGGTTTTTTCTAAAAGTGATCACATTTCTCCTTGTGACATATGTTATAAGGCCAAGCAGACTAGTGAACCTTCTCCTTTAAGTGATCACAAGTCTAAATATGTTGGTGATATTATTCATTATGATGTTTGGGGTCCTTACAGAGTGGTTACTAAGGATGGGAACATATATTTTCTAACTCTAGTTGATGACTTTAGCAGAGCTGTTTAAGTTTATTTACTTAAGTCTAAGACTGAATATGTTGGAAGTTTTATAAAACTTGTTTTTAAAGTTAAAATAATAAGGTCTGATATTACAACTGAATTTGTTAATAATCAATTGCCTAATTTGTTTAATGAATTGGGTATCATTCATCAAACTTCTTATGGCTATACTCTTCAGCAAAATGGGATTGCTGAGAGGAAACATAAACACCTCTTAAATGTTGTTAGGAGTCTTATGTTTCAGGGGGTCTACTGGGTTTAGTTCCTGAGTCCTTCAGTCTTTCAGTAGATTTAAACATAAAATCCCCTAAGTGTTTCTCAAGCTGAAGTCTTTCAGTTTGAGTCGCTGAAGCTCCTTCAGCATCAGCTCCTCGGGTCCTTAGAAGATTGGAAAGTATCTTCAGTTCAGTATATGCAGTAGTACAGAAACTGAAGGACTCTTGGTAAGAGCTTCAGTTCAACTTGGTTAACAATTCCAAACTGAATGTTGTCTATCTCCTTAACAGAAGTTGCAATGTGTTGTTTCACTTCTAAAAGGTTTACAAGGCGGGAAATAGATTGCTTTATGTCAAAAGTAATAAAGCAATCTCCTTAGGAAATGTTACTTCTAGGGTTGGTATAGAAGTACATCAACTTTCCTTAAAGGACTGTACCTGGTACTATAAAGCATGTGTACATTAAATGGTAGCTCAACCACCCATTTAATGCTTGACATGTGTATTAGGTTAACTTGTAAACCCTAATCCCTTTGCCTATAAAAGGAAAGGGATTCCCAGAGTAAATGTTATCTCTTCCAATTAATGTGAAACACATTGAAGAGTTCATTTATCTCTCAAACAAACTGAATAGAAACTGCTGAAGCTGAAGCTTCAGTTCTAGTCGAATAGTTTGTTTTCTTATTTCTCATAACTTTGGTTAGAGAATAAGTTCGAAGGAGATAACACCCCAATTGTCATTCAACCACCTTGCTATTCCGCAAGCAAGGTGTGTCATAGATTCTTTATTTGATTCTAATAAAAGTCTATACGTTGAAAAGTACTTCTGTGTGTTTTAAACTTGTTCTTTATATTGTTCATATATATTTGTTTAAAACTCACTTTGTTGCCATGGAATCTGATTAGTTTAACTTGATAAACCTTATATCAGATTCCAAGGGACCAACAAGTGGTATCAGAGCCTTCTGGTTTATAAAATCCCTTTAAAAGGATATATAAAAAGGCTCAAAGATTTTTAAAATCAAGATCCATCTTAAATGGCAGCAGTAGAAGTACCACAGACTCTTAAATACAGGGGTGGCCAGTTAAATGCAGCTCCTGTACTAGAGGTGGAAAATTTCACCAATTGGAAAAAGAGATTCATGTGCCATATCATTGGTATTAAACCTCAACTTGAAAATATCATTTCAAACGGTCCTTTTATCTCTATGGCATTTGGTCAAAGGAAGCCAGAAGGACAATGGACTATAGATGAGAGAAAGGCTGCTAACTTAGATCAGCGACTCAAAAGTCTTATCATGTCCGTCCTTCTAGATGACCAAATGAATTATGTCATAAACTGCTTAACTGCAAAATCTACTTGGGATGACCTGATACTATATCATGAGGTGAGAAAGTAGGGTCATGGACTTGAAGTTATGCTATAACACCTTCAAATTCAAAGAAGGTGAATCTCTAACACAAACTTTCACAAGATATAAAGCTTTGATGAATGAGTTAGTAAATGATGGGATTAAACTTTCAAAGCTTGAAATAAATACTGGTTTTATAAATGGGTTACCAAAGAAGTGGCTAAGTTTCTGCCAAAGTCTCAGAAACATAAATCATGTGAAAGATTCTGAGCTTGTTTCTCTATTTGGTAAACTCAAATATGAAGAAAACCTAATACACAGTATTTATGAGACTGAAAAAAGCAAACCGCTTGCCTCTGTAACACCTTTGTCAACTGCCTTCTTCTCTACCTCTATTGTCTAAGACTTTTAAGATAGTCCTGATGATGAAGAGGATACAAGAAGCAGTCATGAGTATCTAAATAACTTAGAGGAAGAATACCAAGCAAGGGCTCTTTTAGCCAAATCTAAAAGGTTCTTCAAAAAGGGTACTTAAAGGTTTAGCAATGCAAAAGCAACTGACGAAATTGATAGCCACAAATATGGCAAGAAAGGTCATTTTGTAAGAGACTGTTGGTCAAAGACATTAGTTCTTTCATATCAGTCACCTTTTCAACCAAAGCTTCTCCATTCATCTGAGCACAAACCTGAACCAAGGCATACCAAAGACTTTAAATCCAGATACAACAAAATCAAAGCTAAACTATCCCTCCTCAGCTCAAATGCTTTAGCTCCCAGTTCATCCTCAGGTAAAAACAAAGGTCTAATTGCTGAATCATATGATTGGGATGAAGAATAAATGTCATCTGATGACAATGATGTAACTGAAGTTAAAGCTCTTATGGCTCTTGCTGATGAAGAAAGAGTTTCTGTTGGCAAAGAAAGTGCCAAAAATGGTGAATGGATTAAGATCTCTATGAAAAAGGTACACACTCTTCTTGAAATGGAAGATAATGATGATAGAAAATCCTTTCTAGATTATCTGTGTATTGATCTAAACTATGTTGAAGAACAAAGAAACAATCTCATGTCAAAACATAGAAATCTTGTTCAAGAACTAAATACATGCAAAGAACAGCTTTTGGTATTAAAGCAAGCAAAGCTTGATCTTCTTACCATGCAGCATGTAAACACTGAGATTCTCAAAGAGAATCAAAACTTAAGAAATGAACTGAAAGAGCTAACTTCTATTACAGAAGCATGGCTAAACATTTCTAATAAAGTTAATCAGTGTATCAATGAACAAATTCCTACTCAAAAGAAGAAAATCTTAGGAATTAACCAACTCACTGAAGATACCTCCAGCTTTGGGCCAAAAGACCCACTGTTTGTAAAGTCTTTAGTAGATAACTCAGAGGTATCAATTACTGGTAGTAATAAACCTAAGTTATCTGAAGCTAAAGACTCTACTCTGTCAAATCATGATACTGGTAAGGTACCCTCAAATGAGTTACAAAGAAACACAACTGACCACTCAGTTGTTGTCCTAACTCTTTAGCAACTGATTATGATTCAGCTAATGAATCTTTAGTCTGTAGCACCCCCTTCCTCTACTGGAGAAGCTGACTGGTGTTGAACCTGTTTCTAGACCAAAGACTGTCAAATCAATTTTGAAGTCAAAATCCACATTTAAAGATGAAACTTTAAAAGGTATCACAATAAATAAACCTTCCTCAGCTCCTGCTAGAGGCAACAAAAGTTCTTTAGTTTCTAAAACTAACTCAGCTCCTGTTGGTAAGCTAAAAAAATATGAAAATAGAAGATGATCATCCTTTGGATATTGTAATGAAAGAACTCAATGAACTAAAATTACAAATTAGCAAGAATAAATCATCTTACTTTAGAAACAAGAACTCTTAACAGGTTCCTCCCAATGCACTTCAAAACAAATACAAAACTCAATTCAAAATGAATTATGAACTGTGTAGACACAACAATCATCTCTCTGAGAATTGTTATGAAGTCTTGTTTTGTAAAAAGTACAAGAGTACAAATTATAGAACATGTGATCATACTGAATTTATGTCTTCCATAAATATAAATCAGTATCATACTAATCAAGGTGAATCTTCCTCAAGATCCAAACCTGCAAGGCCAGCAATACCATTTCCTTCCTGCATACATTGTGGATATAATGATCACAAATCTGATGATTATGTATACTATCCTATATGTGAAATATATGGAAGTTATGATCATGATACTCATGGTCATAACAGTATTATTTCTCTAAGAATAGGAATCTAACCTAGAAACCCTCAACATGTCATAAAGAAATGTAAAACATGTAGTAGCAATGTTCATACCACATTTGATCACAATGATATTGAGTGGTTCAGGAAAAGAGAAGCTCTTCAAGCTAAGAAAGTTAAGTCTTTCAAAGCAAGTAAGACTGAATCATCAAGTGCTCTAAGATCAAAGACTCCTACTAAAAGGTGGGTTTCTAAACAAAACTAATCATCCTAACCCTATTTTGTGCAGTGTAACATCAAGAAATGTTTATCACTTTTGAAAAACTATCGTTCAAAACATACATTACTTGCACAAATATGGGATGTACCAGGACCTAAAAGAATGTATGGAAATCACTACACATACATCACTGAAGGTTATGGTTATGGCATAGTTTTCAAAAAGGGAGGGAAAGTAAATGTTCCACAACATGAACACTGAAATGCTTTTAACAACTGAGAATTCTTCATAAAACCTTATGAAAAAAATCCACTGTTATTAAAGCAGAAATCTCACCTGACCAATATGGTCAAAATGATCATCCATTTCAAACTGATGAACTTATTAATCATGATCAGATTGAACAAAAAACATACCAATGAAAATCAATTTCATTGATAACCTTACAAAACTGAAGGTGTTTAGATTTCTGAACTCTCATCCTCTCTAAATAGAATATACTTTAGCACATGATACAATTCTAATTCTTTTCAAAAAAAAGGAACATAGCATTGTAATCATAAGGCATAAATCATGATAAAGTCCTGTTCTAGTTGCAAGACTTGAAGAAATCAAAATCTTTCTTAAATTACCACATATACTTCATAAGATGTCAATAATACATTCCTCAATGGTAAACTAAAAGAAGTATATGTCAAACAACCTCCAGTTTTTGAGATAGAGTGAATTCATCAACCATGTCTGCAAAATTAGATAATGCCATTTATGGACTTAAACAGGTTTCAAAAGCATGGTATGAAACTCTATCAACCTATCTCACTGAACACATCTTTGTAAGAGGTTTGATAAACAACATTGTATATCTACAAAACTCAAAGAAATGTGATTTTGGTACAAATTCGTGTTGATAATATTATCCTCGAGTCCACCAGCACAAAAGTGTGCAATCAGTTTGAGAAACTGATGACTCAAAGATATGAAATAAGCATCATAGGTGTCCTCACCTACTTTCTCAAATTTATGATTAAACAATCTGAAAAAGGCATTTTAATCAACAAAGAGATGTCAATGATCTGCTGAGAATGTATGACAAAATTGGCTCATTAGTGAATACTCTAATTATGCCCCCTAACATGTTAGGACCTGATCTCAATGGCAAAGTTGTAATTGAGTCTTAGTATAGAGGTATGATTGGACCACTAATGAACCTAACTATAAGCAGACCTAACATTCAATTCTCAACTACTCTATGCAAGACATCAAGCAAATATAAGGAATCCTACCTTATTTCTGTTATGAATTTTCAGGTACCTAAATGGTACTCCCAGTCTTGGTCTTCAGTATCCAAAACGTTCAGGTCTTAAACTAAAAGGATAATGAGACTTTAACTGTGCTGGATGCAACATGGACAGTAAAATCACTTCAGATGCTTGTCAGTTGCTTGAAGGCAAGCTTGTTTGCTGAAGTGCAGATAAGCATCAATCTGTAGCTATGTTCTCAACTGAAGTTGAAGATATAGCTGCTGTTGGATGTTATGCTATCATACTATGGATAAAGAGTCAACTCACTGACTATGATATCATATACGAAAAGTTACCTATAACAATCCAATTCTGCACTCAAAATAAAAACAAAGCTCACTGATGTCAGATCAAGAATCATACTCTCAAACGGGACACTGAATTCCTTTTATTCCCACTCAATATCAACTTGCTGATATCTTCACCAAGCCTCTGGATGAGCCAACTTTCAAAAGATTAATTGTTGAACTAGGTATGCTGAACATTGATTCAAAACCTAAAGCTTCAGTACTAACTGAAGAAAACTGAAACTTTAGCGCTTTCATCCAAAACTAAACAAATTTTCATATATTAAGCCGCGTTCAGTTTTTGCATACAACCTTTAGCTTGTTTAAGTGAAGTAACTGAGCAATCACATATGTCTCATTCATGGATTTGCATGAGCATGTGTGATTTTGTTGCCTTCGTTGGAGCACAAATATTAGTCAAGTCAAAAACTAAACAAAACTGATTCATTTTCTTTAGTTCAGTTTGTAAAATGATTTTATCTAAGTCTTTAGCTTTCTCTCAAGTAAAGTAACTAAGCAATCACATATGTCTCATTCATGGATTTGCATGAGCATTTAGGGTTTTGTTGCATTCGCTGGAAGATTGATGATGATAAAGATTACAATAATCTGTTCAGCATAACATAACGCCAAACCTGAACCTAGTTTAACTTTTTCAAACATTAATCTCAAGGTTAGTTTTAAAACAAATGTGATCCTCAAAAGTAATATTTTTTATTAAAATAATTTCCTTTTCATAGAAGTTGTTTAATTAAAATATATGAATATAGGACATCCAAAAGTTAGAATGGCCTCATCATCTTTCTCTTGTCGATTTTTTTAGTGAATAGATGGTTGTTCACTGTTCTAGGTGTTAGATACACGCTTTGCTGACTTTCATTTAATACAAACTTTAGCACACATGTTGAAAACAAACTCTAAACATTCGTCATAACTTCATAAACCCTAGATTTCTTTTCACCAACTCATAACTTCCAAATGGTAGTTATCAAATTGTCAAAGATAAAAGTGAAAAATTCTCGAATCATATAATCCACCACACCTATCACAACTTATTTTCTCACAAACACAGACCAAACTCACCAAAAACACACACACACACTCACAATCCAAAAGAAATCAAATCATTAAAACCCTAATCACATCAAATGGCAAACCAAGAACAAAATCCTCCACAACAAGAACAACCCTTTGTTACTGCTAAACAAGTAGGCTTCAACCTTGAAGATATCATCCAAAACACAAACAATGAGGTTGTTCTTCTATACCCAGAACAAAATAACAAAGATCACTTCAAATGTGCTTCTGATTTCATTTCCAAATGTTGTCTTAGAAAACCATTCACCAGATCTCTAAACATGTATAAGGAATACCTAGCTGATTTTTGTTACTCAGCTAAAACTCTTGAAAACTCTAAGGTTTTCTTCTCAACCCCCATTGGTGGTATCTGTGGGGAAGTAGGGGTAAACACCTTTAGGAATACCATTGGGGCACATTACCTCCCTCACTCTAGCGAGTATGTTGTACCACCGTCCATTGACATAGTGAGGCCATGGTTTGAAACAATTGGGTATGGGGAAGCTGTTCCTTCCAAAGGGACTCTCAAAAAGAGTCTTCTTCCTCCTAGGTGAATGTTACTAATGGCACAGATCATCTAGTATTTAGGAGGTAAAACTAGAGGCTTTGATCAAATCACTAACAAAGATGCCCTTATTCTATATAGTCTAGAAAATGGGATCAACGTTGACTATGCTAGTATCTTTTGGGAAAACATCATCATCAAACTAAACAAGAAACATAAGGAAAAGGTTATACCATACACTAGATTTCTATCTTTATTGATGATGTACAAGATGAAGGAAGGCTGTGGAGATGGAGAACTCACACCCTACCCTACTCAAGTCTTCAGTGTCAATAATTGAGCACTAAAGCCCAACCAACCTGAAGAACCTCCCTTCATAACCCATATGTTGGCTATATGCTCTGCAGATAAGCCAGTGGCCTTTAAAGCTCCCAAGCCCTCTTCCAATGTTGAGAGGGTTCCCCAAGGCCCAAATCCTGGAGCTAAACCTGGATACAAGAAGCATTCAACTTCTTTAAAATAACCCTCTGTGTCCAGCAAGGAGGCAAAAAAAGGTGGGTCCTCTAAAGCACCCACCGGTTCTGGTATGTGCTTAATTACACATACCTTTGACCTTTAAAACCTGACTTAAATGATCAAAAACGTACCAAAAATACATTGTATTTGTATGTTTTCATTTATTTTGTGAAGGAAACGGATATCCGAGAAAAGGACGAAAAATCAAGCAAAAACAGACAAAACCGAGCACGGAATGGAAAAGCGTAAAAAGACAAAGTCAAATCGAAGCCAAATTCAACAAAAGTCAAAGTCAAAGGTCAACCCCGAAAAGTCAACGGTCAAAACCGGAGCTGATATCAAAGAAACACTTAATGGGGGCACCCGTACCCATCTAATGGGCCGGGTCAGCCCATTGGTATATTATATGAAGACTTAATCATAACCGGCCTAAATCTCATATATTGGCCCATCAAACATTTAACCATCGTTATCACTTAACAGCCTACTCAGATTAGACCACAAGGACCATGTGTGTAATAAACCTTTACACCTTTAAGGGTTAATTCTGCCAAGTCTCAAAAGTTTTATCCCACAAAGGACTTTCGGTGTAATACCACATATATACATGAGGGGCCATTTTTGAAAATGCCCAAAACCTTTACCCTGTTAACTCAAACACACAGTAACAACAAACCTTCCCGCCAAAATAAACCCATCTCCCTTGTCCCTTTCCTGCAACCTCGACCACTATTCCCTTCACCCCAAAAACATCACCATCCTTCACCCCACCTCACTAAACACCAAATACACCTTGGCAATCCCTTGCAAAGCCATTGGCTAATGAAAACGACAAGTAATCAAGGGTTATGATAATTTGACTTTGGGACCAAGGCAATTCAAGGGCCAAGATTGACTAGGGTTTCTCCTCACAAAGAAAACACAACAAGCACAACTGTGAAGACCATCAAGACTTATAGTTTTAGTATAAATAGGCATATTGTAGCTTATTTAGTTTTTTGTCGAATTTTTATGTTTAAGCAATCTTGTATTAACCAAATCTTTGTACCATTTTAAATACTTGTCTTTTAATTACATTGTCATTTAATTTCCAGTCATTTGAATACTTGCATCTTACTTATTGTCATTTTTAAGCTTTCCTTTAAATACTTGCTATTTACTTTTACCTGTCTTTAAATACTGTTCATTAAGCTCTTTTATAAGTTTTTGAAGTCATTAAAAACTTGTATAAAGCTTATTTCATTTTTGTCAAAAAAATCAAAAATTCCAAAAAAATTCCAAAAAAAATCATAAAAATCAGTCAAGAAGTCATTGGAGCAAGGTTTATACTGGATGGCCTTGGGTTTAGTGCTTTATGGGAAGCTTTAGGAGTGTTTTTAAGCCTTTGGAAAGCTTATTTCATTGCTTAAAGCTAAGGACCTCTTGTAAGCTCTCTTTTAAATTTTTGCTTATTTTTATTGTTCATGTGCTTATAATTGCTTATTTTCTGCCTTTTATGCTTGTTTATGTTTGCTTAATGCTTATTGTCTTTGTTTAAGAGCTTATTTGACCTTTGCATGAGTTTTTTGCTTTAAAACTGTCCATTTAGTGCTTAATCTGCTTAGTTACATATTAGCTTATTTATGTGCTTATTGCATGGTTCTTTTAGCTTAATATTGCTTAATCATAGTTGCTTGCTATCTGTCTTTAAGTCTCTTTGTTTAAATCTTGCCAAATCAGT
>BQNB010029715.1:21958-55509 GCA_026074375.1 Tanacetum coccineum
TGGATTAGTACAATCATGACTTATTATGACTTTGTACATTGTTGCATACATATTTCATCAATTTATATGTATAGTTATTCATGACTCCAATTACTTTTTGTTGAGCAAACTAGGGTAATAAACATATAAACAAGCAAATTATTTCAATCAAGCAAGTTATATCATTTAAGCACATTTTGGTGGTATCTACCAATTACATTGAGATTACAAGCAAGTATACAACATTTTTTAGAGTTCAAGAGATTCCATGGTGTAAGGTGGGTACATGGGAGTCACTTTGTCCACTTCATTCATTCGGGAGGCACCATTAGGATGTTTGTTCTTGAGGTATTCAAAGAGTGTTGTCATGACCCTAGCATATGGAAGTGCCTCATTGTTGTAGTCTAAACCACTCAACCTTCTAGCTATGAAGTAAGCAAAGTTGAATGGAGTATTGGTTTTGATGTAAAAAAGCATGTGGCCAACAATGATAGGTAAGCTTTCCTGAGCTTCAACCTCTACAAACACGTTTTACAATAGAACATTTACCCATGCTTTTAAGTGAGGGTGCCAAAGTCCAAAATGACCCCTCACCTCTTATTGGGCCCTTAAAACCTTATTGGGCCTGAACTACCTTGAATAACCTTACCCGGATCCTATTAAACCCAAAAGCCCAATTAAAAGCCCATTTAACCTAGCCCATTTCCATTAGAACTAAACCACAAGGACCGAACTTGCAATTTCCTAAAGTTATTTATAACTACAAAAAGGAAAAGAGAAAGAGAAGGACTTATTATGTAAACTCCCCAAAGTTCAAACCCGTTTTACCTCTTTCAGTTATAAAAAGAGAAAAAATGGCGCCAAACCCATTTTACTATTCATGTTCTTCCCCATTTCACCACACTGTCAAAAACAAAGGGCAAATAGAAATTAAGGGGTTCAAAGGTCAATTCAAAGGCTCTACATTACTAAGGAGGGGTCAAATCAGTCATATCATTACTCACTTAAGCTCACACTCAAGATGAGGCCACGTCAGCAATGGTGAAAGCACAAAGGGGTGTGGGTTTTGCACTAGATCCTCTCACAGAACTAGCACAACATGTCACATCAAAGAATGACAATCCTCAGGTGTCCACAATGTGATCCAACGGCTCAAGAAAGAGATCAATAATGAATGAAAAATGAAGGGTACGGATTGACAGCTGAAAATGAGACTCAAATAGGGCTTGAGGATCCAAGGCAGTCTATAAATAAGCCTCACACACTCCACACACAAGACGTAGCTTTTTAGGAGCAGTTTTTAGCTTAATTTTACTTTAAATCTTGTAATTTCCTTTTTAATATTGTAATCAAGTTTTCTATTAATGAATTCAGTAGTTTTTAATCTATTTTAAGCTCTTTTTGTTCAATAATTAATACGCTTTTCTTTTTCTACAAGTAATTAAGGCTAAAACTTTAATAAGCTAATAAGCTCTATAGCTCATCTCAAGTCCCTCTAAGTTGAATTTTGAGTTTTTGTAAACTGATCATAATCCTATCTAAATCATATTAACCAGCTTAAATATATAATATTACCCTGGCATATGTAATTATGGAAAGCAGTTGGAATTGGTTGCAATGGGAAAGACCAAATGGACTTTAACCCTAGGCTTTATAATAAGCTTTAGGGGCATGTAGCTGCATAATGGAACTTCTTGTTTAGCTAGAAATCATGTAAGTTTCCTCTTAAAATTTTTCTTAGAATATTCATAATTTAGCTTAACTAATCTAATTAACTCTAAATGCATATAGCTTAAGATGTCTGCGTTATTTGTGTTCATTAGTGTTTTTATTTGCTTATTATCTATGTCTCATCATCTATCTTTAGTTTAAGTACTTAGATCTTCATAGTTTCAATTTCTGTCATAAAAGCTTAAAAAACCAAAAATATTAGTTAATAGTTATAGATCTTAGGATTTTGGCTTAATCAGTAGTTAAATTGTGTTTAATCAAGTAGTTATAAGCTCTAGGTTATCTGGTATTAAGTTTCTAATAGGTAGATTTCATTTTAAAAAGCTTTTATCAATTCTTTATATCTTAAATGGGTGTTTGGTTTAAAGCTCATTTTGACCACAAAAAGTCAATCAAATTGGGCAATGTCACTTGGTCAGCTGAGTTTTATTTTATAACAAGTTTTTAAAAAGGTTTCTAAAGTTAGTTTGTGTTTTCAAAAAAATTTATGACTTATAAAGATCTGCCAGCACCAGGACACTTTTTAGGCTTAGACTTAGTTGGCTTATTTAGGTTCTAGTGACTTTAGGCTTGTGTAAGCTCAATACGCTAAGTTAAAATACACATTGAGTGTGTTAATGAAGTGTGATCCTAGCTTGTAGCTGCATTAGCTCTTTGTGATTAAGTGTCAAATGCATCAGTAGTACCTTAGTGAAGGTACTGATAATCTTTTTTAAGATCAAAATTTAGCTAGAGTTTATAGGAGTTTAAGACTTAGCTTAGGTTATAGATTAGTTTTCTAATAGCTTAAGTTAGATCAATACTTTATTTCCATTTTGTAGCTTATTTCCTAGCTTAAAATTAGCAGTCAAAAAAGCCAAAAATACTGAAAAAAGTCAAAATAGTAGGTTGTAATCTTAGCTTATAAATTTTGAATCCTACTTAAGGTGGTCAATTTATAGCTTAAAAAGATAGATAATAATCCGTTTATATAAGTTTACAGTAGCTCAAAAAGGTCTAGATTAACTTTTTGAGGTATTAAACTTATTTGGATTTTTGCGTATTGCTTCAGTTTTCTGAGTTAGCTTAGTACTGATTAATTTTAAGTAGCTTAAAAGGGTTCTAGCTCTATTTTATTTTCTAATTAGCTTAAGCAAGCATAAAACTAATTAGATTTTTTCCCTTTTCATTTTGAACTAATTATGAGCTTTTAATAGCTTATTTTCTAAACCGAATGGTTAAGCCCCACTATCCTGAGGCCAGCTGAAAAATAAGTTCCTATTGAGGCTTATTTGTGGCTTTAGATATAAGTCTTTTCATTAAAAAGTTGTTTCTCCTCAAGCTGCTCTACAACTTATACTCGTTTGAGTTTTCCTAAAAGCAATTTTTTTAAACTCAACTTATTTAGGGCTTATTAGGATTTTTGGTTCATCGGATTGGGCCCTCAGGACCATTCTTTGTAATTTTTCTAATTTTAATTGTTTCTTATTGATCCTTTGCCTGTTAGATACATAGCTAATTTAGTCCTTTTCCCTTATTGCACCATTAGTCCCTAGGATGGTTATTAATTAGTTTTAATTAGTTTTAATTAATAATTGGGGTTAGATTTTAATTAGTTTAATTAGTCTTTAATAAAAAGTAAAAAATTAGGGCTTTTACTTTTAGTAATTTTTTGCATTTTTTCTTTATTTAGTGTAATTTTTATAAATTTTTAGATTAAAATTTTTAATATTTTTTTATTATTTATAAGTTTTAATATTTTAAATATTTAATAAAATCATATCTTTAAATCTAAAAAGCCAAAAATAGTATTCTTATTTTCTAAATTTTTCTTTTTACTTATTTTATATTTAGGAAAAATCTAATTTCAATTATTTTTAATTTTTTTTATATTTTCTAGGATTTAATTAGTTTTAAATAGTTTTTAATTCTTAAAAAATTCAAAAATAATCTAAAAAATATTTTTCTTTTTCTTAAAATTTTATTTTATCATAATTTAGGTTTAGAAACTTAATTTGCAATTTTAGGGTTTAAATTTAGTAGGTTTGCTTAATTGTCGCGTTTTATTTGTTTACCCATATTAGTTTAATTGTTTATTTTTTTAATTGTCCATTTTAATTGTTGCTTTAGATTATCAAATCATCCATTCGCTTATTCAAATCATAATCCGGACTTAAAGAGTTCCAAATTCACTAGTTGTTGGGGAAAACACTCGGGTGATCAACTTTACCCGGTTAAATATATCGTATTATATATTATATTAAATATATTTTTGAGAGTAAAATTTTCCTTATGGAATTTTTTCTTAATGCTCGTGGAATATATTTTATAGTAATATTTTATAGTGTATCTAAACTGCTATCAGTGTAAGGTGGGTACATGGGAGTCACTTTGTCCACTTCATTCATTCGGGAGGCACCATTAGGATGTTTGTTCTTGAGGTATTCAAAGAGTGTTGTCATGACCCTAGCATATGGAAGTGCCTCATTGTTGTAGTCTAAACCACTCAACCTTCTAGCTATGAAGTAAGCAAAGTTGAATGGAGTATTTGTTTTGATGCAATAAAACATGTGGCCAACAATGATAGGCAAGCTTTCTCGAGCTTCAATCTATACATATATGTTTGACAACAAAACATCCGTCCATGCTTTTAAATGAGGGTAAAGTTGATTTTTCTCCCACAATTTTAAGAGGATGCCTTTATAATGGAACTCAGGTCTCATGATGGTGTTTTGAATCATGATACTATTGACTCAAGGGGTCACATGCAAATAAGTTTGGGTGATAGTTCTTAAGTTTCATGAAAGCTTTAGTGTTGGTTGATTTAGTAAATGATAAGATCGTTGAAGCCATCTAGGATCGTTTTACAAATAACATCATAAACATGCAGCGGAATATAAAGAACAATGATGTTATTAAACAAGGTTTTTCATTGAACGTTTCCCTATTACCCCAACTGTAACTTGGGGCTACACCAACTACTATGGTGTACTAACTAACTAACTAAATATGGTGTACACACACACACTTTTTCTAGTCGACTCTCATCAGTCGATGTTTCTATGAATGGATGATTAAACTATGTGTCTATGTCTCTTTATATAATAGAGACCATAAGACGTTACAAAGGAATTCTAATAAAACACATTAATGACATTAATTATCATTATGACATTAATTATCATTAAAACACATTTATATATCATAATGTTGATTTTGTAACTTCCAATCATCATTAATGTTGTAGTCAAAGTCCAACATATCATATTAAGTCCTTCTTGTTTCATTTATCTTCATATAGGCATATGTAGTTTTTAAATCCATCAAATCCTGATCCCACAATCCTCCCCCTATTTTGATATTACAAAATAGTCTCCATGAATGAAACAATCTTCAAAGCTTCCTTTGTATCATGTCACCACATATAATAAGCTGCAAATCATAACATATAAATCTTTCCTCCCCTTTTTTGTAATCCTCCAAAAGGTCTTCATAGCTACAACTTGTTAAACACTTCCCCTCAAGTGGTACATGTAGATGGTTAAACAATTAACAATAAGCTTCCCCTGAAACCAATATGTTTACCATCTCTTGAATCTCGAACTCTTAGGTCTCTAAGTAGTTATCCACTAATGAAGAAAATATAGTATAACGAATTTAATGAAGAGTTGAATCTCCAAACTTGTTCTTATGTCTTGCACAATCCACGAGACGCTTAACTTATACCATAGACCCAAAATATAAGTAGACCGCAACCTCTGAAAAATCCTCAACTATATGAGACACTGAGCACTACAACGTAACTCCTTAAAGTGATAGCAAATGTGAGCATTAAGCACCATCAGTTAGATCACACACCTTTGCTAGATTTTGACAAGTCTTCGTCACACCATTTAAGCACGAACAAGTTACCTTTAAAGTCATAGCCAGCAAAACTATACTTTAAGATATGATAAGACACGCACCTGTGAAACTCAACTACGACATCAAATAAGTGATAATCAATCATCTTCGTAATCACCTCTTCAATAAATCCAAAACGAGCCATAAATCAATTAATTATCTTCCCCTTAAATGAAGCATTCAAGATCCAAAAACCAAAATTCATGTATTACCCGATATCTGATAAAGCAAGCAGTACGTTCTAAGATATCGGATAACACTAGCGGTACTTTGATCACAACGAGCAGTACTTTAATATAGGGAGCAGTACCTTGAATAATGGAAATGAAAGCAGTACTTTCAATACCTCAGCAGTACTAGAAATTTGCTCCACAGTACTTTCAATCTTCGACTATAAAACCTGAATCCTAGATCGAGACCCCATGCTCTGATACCAATTGATAAATCTTTTAAACCATCTAGGATCGTTACAAATAACATCATAACATGCAGCGAATATAAAGAACAATGATTTATTAAAACAAGGTTTTTCATTGAACGTTTCCCTATTACCCCAACTATACTTGGCTACACAACTACTATGGTTTACTAACTAACTAACTAAATATTGTTAACACACACACTTTTTCTATTCGACTCTCATCAGTCGATGTTTCTATGGATGGATGATTAAACTATGTGTCTATGTCTCTTTATATATTAGAACCATAAGACATTACAAAGGAATGACTAATAAAACACATTAATGACATTAATTATCATTATACATTAATTATCCAATAAAACACATTTATATATCATAATGTTGATTTTGTAACTTCCAATCATCATTAATGTTGTAGTCAAAGTCAACATATCATATTAAGTCCTTCTTGTTTCATTTATCTTCATATAGGCATATGTAGTTTTGTAATCATCAAATCTCAGATCCCAACAGTAAAGAACAAGGTTCTTTTAGAAGATACATTCAACACCCTTCCTAACTTCCTTAGATCCCAAGCATAGCCGTGACCATACATACGAAAATGAAGAGTTAATGTGGATATGTCAAAGTAGAATGTAAGCATAGAATTCTTGAATGTGACGAGGGTAGATTGTAGTAGGGAGATTGTTGACAAGTGAGAAGCATTTAGATTGAGTGAAGGGTTGTTTCAAGTTTGTCACACAAAGAAAGTTTTTGTCATAATGACGACCCTCAAGGTAGTCACAATTTTCAAATGGTTCATAGGCATTGGTGAAGTTGTCATTGTTGATGCGCTTCATGAAGTGTCTAGTAGCCATTTTCTTAAGGAGGTAAGAATTAAACACTAAGAGTGATGATGATAATGTTTGTGATGAGGTATAGTCTCCCCCGGACCATCCAAAGGATAAATCTAGCTTAGATGGTTCTTCCAAACTAACACGGGCTAAACCAAACTAACGCTCTGGAGATGCTGACTTGTCGAAGGACAAATCAAATTCGGAGTCACCCCCAGAATTCTGAAGAAGCTGGTGTGTCAAAGGACATATCAGGTCCGAAGTTATTAGATCCATCCTAATGCAGCGGTATCTAAAGACAACACGACAAAGGTACAGTCCTTGTGAAGGACCACAGTTTTTGGAATGACACGTAGCTGACAGATCATACCAAGAGAGAGCCCCACGGTTATGTCTTGTAGTGAATCCCAAATTGAATAAAGGGAGGGCTCATTCCCCCAAGACGGAACATACAACACCTACTCCGGACCATACTTTATATTCTCCGCATTTATCTCATACCACCATACTTACTCTCATGCCGGAGTTGGTCCCGGATTCACACCCTGAGGCGAGCTAACAGTGTTCTTTCTTATTTTCAGCTAGGAGATGAAGGATTAAGCTCTGGAGGTACCAAGCTAAACTCGATATTCATCACCGCCGAGGTCACTTTTACAAAGCCCAAGTAGCCTACGTAAATTTACCTCAACATTTGGCGCCATCCGTGGGACACCGCATCCCAATCTACCCCAAAGAAGAAAACCAAAGAAGGCATGGCTGACTCGCAGCCTAGGGAGGAGGAATTTCAGGGAGCGGTAACAAGGGATGTAGGAATGGAAACCTATGACGACCCACCAAACCAGTCTTGCAAACGCAAAAAACCCTTCCCCTTCTTCGGCCTTTATCAAAGAAAACATTGATGTATTAAGAACCATGATCAAAGAACATGACCAACAAGCCAAGATGAATGCTACACCAAGGAAGCTCACCTACGTCGACTCAGACAAGGAAGCTCCGGCAGGGTCATTAGCAAGAGGTTTTTCTGACCGATTCTCTCTCGAATCTTCCGACACATTTGACACTCGCAAACAAACTCGCTCTGCCAGTAAAAGTCAGAGGACTCCCTCCAAGAATAAAGAACCGACACACTTAAGGAGGTCAAGGAGGCTGGAAGATCGAAGCATAACCAAGGAAAAAGCAAGAAGGGAAAGGTCCAAACCCAAAGGGAAAAGGTCCTGACGTCAAGAAACAAGTTCGGACTCTAAACGTGAGGAAGGTTCAGAGGACACATGTGAAGATCTGAATTTACCTTACAAAAGGCCTAAACCCACCCCTTTTACCCAGAGAATCACTCGTTTCAAATATCATAGGAGGGCCAAACTCCCTGATGAGGTGTCATTTTATACACTTTTTGGGGTCGTTTAACCCCCTATATCGTGCATTTATGCCCAAAATAGGTACTTAATCATTCCTTTTCAGGTATTTAGCATTTGGAAGGCATTTGGAGGAAATACACGTGACTTGGGCTCATTTGGAGAAGAAACGAACAAGACTACGAACCTACACCAACACCTCTCAAGAATTTCTACTCAGAAGCTGGAGACGGCGTCACAGATTACACGTGATGCCGTCACAACCCATCTAAAGACGGCGTCACAAGATCTCCAGACGGCGTCAGAATGCACGACCCAACCCATTATCTAGAATATTCTCTTTCATGATGGCGTCACGATTAAGCGATTTTCCTATAAATACAAATCCGTTTTTAGGGTTTTAGGTGTGTAACTTTAGAGTAAAAGAAAGGGGTGAACCCTAGTTCGTTTAGCAGCTGTTAGGGATGATTTTAGGGCCTCAAAACCCTATTGTACTTCCTTAAATTCATGTTTTAATCAAGTAAGACTATATTAATCATTCAATATGTCTTGTTGTGTGATTCTTATCTGTTCTTACTTTATCTTTAACATGCTTGGCTAAACCTTCTATTGTGTTTATTTATGATTGTATGAAACCGGATATAGATCTTAGTGGTGTTGCTTCTTGTGATGAATAGGCATGTTAGGTCTTAGAAAACCAGCTTTTGTCTGTATCGCTGTTGATATGTCTAGGAAAACATGATTGTGTAGAAAGGATACCATCGGGTAACAGTCTTCATACTACCTTGCCCCTTATATGGTTGATCCACTCTTAATATATTTCAAATGCATTTAATATACTCTTAGGGGCCTTGTAATAGTCTTCATACTACCTTACTTGTGCGTTGCCTTAACGGAATATTAAATAGACGGCGGGTTCGTGTAATTCGTTCATGACTTAGGAAATAATTACATAGATCATCACAAGTGTGACAAAGCAACAACACTAGGAGAAGCAATCTAGGGAGTAATACATGATTAAATAAACACAATCTTTTATTATATTGTTATCACCAGTAGCTTAGTTTATATTTAGTTTAATAGCTAAAACCAACCAATCTCTCAAACATATGATTTACTGCTTTCATAAAATATAAAAACACAAAAAGAATCTTCTCTCAACCCTTAGAATTCTGTTAGACCGTGATCAAGCCTTCCCAACCTATTCCCCTAGAGAACGATAACAACCCCCGAGTCTTGCCTATACTACACTACAACGGTTAGGTACACTGCCTAGGGAGTTGTAAAACTTCTTGTAGAAGTCCCTTACGACAACCGCAACAAGTTTTTGGCGCCGCTGCCGGGGAATAGTTAGGTTCTGATCATAGTTTAGCTTAGTTCTACTTGCTTGAATCCTTTCAAGTAAGATTTAATTTCCGTATATTAGCTTTCTCGTAGTCTATCTGTTCTTTGTGATATCTGTTTCGTAACCCATTCTCGTCAAACACCATAAGAGACGAGAATCCTATCCGCACTCTAGGAGACTACTCCAAACCTAGCCACGAGGGCTATAGGAATACCATCGAGCTCCCCATAGGGAACAACGTGGTACCTCTTTGATCCGACACCATCCGGTTGGTGCAAAATGGATGCTCATTTCACGGACTTTGGTCTGAGGATCCAAACCAACACCTCAAGGATTTCCTTAAACTTGTGGACTCACTTGACCTTGATGGTGAAAATAGGGAAAGAACGCGCCTGCATTTATTTCAATTTTCCCTTCGCGATCAAGCTAGCAATTGGCTTGAACGTCTTCCAGCAGGATCTATCACCACATGAGAGGATCTTACTACCCCATTCCTTGCTCAATTCTTTCCATCGGGAAGGACCGCAAAACTCCGCAATGATATCCTGATGTTCTAACAACATCATGAAGAATCTCTATCCGAAGCATGGACTCATTTCAAGGACTTACTACAAAAAGTCCCTCATCATGGCATCAACCTTTGGCTCCAAGTCCAATTTTTTTATAACCTTGTCAATCCTGTCACAAGATGAACCATTGACCAATCGGCCGGTGGCAAGCTTCGTGACCTAAACGCCAAAGAATCCTGGGCATTATTAGAGGACCTCTCCCTCTATGACAACGAAAGTTGGAACGACCCAAGGGATTTCACTAAGCCGGTCAAAGCAATCGCTTTGCCTCAAGATGTTCCGAGTACATCCGACCGCCGTTTAATCGAGCTTAAAAATCAAGTCCAATGCTTGATGGAAGCTCATCTTGCTCCGACACAACCTACTCAAATAAACAAAATCACTACCTCATGTGATATCTGCAGTGGTCCCTACGACACTCAGTATTGCATGGAAGATCCTGAACAAGCCTTTGTTGAATACGCATCCTCGCGTACCGATAAAGCGGGAGGTAAGTGGTATACTTTTAAGCCCGAGCAAAACAATCTTGGTGACACCTAGAATCCGTCATGGAGAAGTCACCCAAACCTTAGGTGGAGACAACCCCAAAACTCTTAAAATAATCTTTCAAACCCACCAAACCGGTTCCAACCCAATGGTTCAATCCCAAACCGTTCTTTCAACAACCATCCTCAAAGCTTTAACAATCAATCAAGTCTGGAAGGATTGGTATCTAACTTCATTGCATCTCAAGACGCCAGGTTGTCTAAGTTTGAAGCCGATTTCAAATGACAACAAGGTGAGATGACCAACAAAATAGACATAGTGTTGAAGGCCATCACCGATTAAATAGCGAGCACATTACCTAGCGACACTGTTAAGAACCCGAAACTGGGGACTCATCCAGTCTCGTCTGCTCGTTCTTACCCAACAATCGATCCCCAATGCTCATCTCACCCTTCCAACTCAATCAATGCTATCAAGGCACATTTCAAGGAGGCAACCATTTTCTAAACAAGCCTGCGGCAACCCAAGATTGAAACCGAACCACCACAACCAGAAGAGCCCGAACCAACTCTTAAAGATGAATTCCAAGATTTGCATCTTAACCTACCGGTTCTTGAAGTCCTAGCTAACGCTCCAATCTATAACGCCATATTAGATAAATACGTAGAAGGCTTAGAAATAGGCAAAAACGAATCAGCATTTGTCCAAGGAGAAATACCTATGAAAATGGAAGACCCTGGACTATTCACTCTACCTTGTAGATTAGGGGACTTAAAACCTTTCGACACCTTGGCTGATCTAGGAACATGTGTGAACATAATCCCACTTTACCTCTTCAAAAAACTTAACATCAGATTATTAGAAGAGACTAACCATATCTTTGGGTTAGCTGACGGAACCAAATCCTACCCCGTTGGGATTGTTAAAGACGTAGAAGTCCACATAGGGAAACTAAAACTATTAAATGATTTCTATGTGATCGATATGAAGAAGGACCCCGAGACCCCTTTGCTAGTAGGGAGATGATTCCTAGCTACCGCCAACGCAGTTATAGATTGTAGGATGGCCAAAATAGCGGTGGGGGAAGGAATCACTAGGTTGGTATTCGGAGTAAAAGGGGTAGACTTAGGTGAGGAGGAATCACCTTATTGGACCACACTTGGAAAAGGGAGTCATACAAACCACGACCTCTCTCGGATGGAATAGGCGCACGGACCCTTTATTATGCTAGGAAGGACTTCTTAGACTGCCATTTACCTGGAGAATAGGAAATTGCTAGAGATGCCGAGCTCAATCCTTTTAAGGACACCTTAGTGGTTTTAGGAGATGGTAAATTTTTAGGAGCCATAATACCCTATAACCTTAGGAAGTAATATGATGGGCATCAAAGACTAATTAAAAACAATTAACTGGACAAACCCACCCAAACAAACAGAGATGGAGCTTGGCACGCTTAAGATTAGACTAATCGACCCAGACAGAGAGGAGTTTACCAAAACCCCCACAGTCATCCCCACCACAGGAAGTCTCTTCGAAGAGAAAATCCAAGGAATCACGACTTGTGACCAAACTTCTACTACAACGTAAGGACGTGTGGTTCGAGTCTAGCTATACACCTAAGATATAATAATTGTCGGGAGTGAAAAGTTCACAAGTTGCAAATATGAGTAGTGATAGCATATTAACTGATATTTAGCGGTGATTTCGTTTTAAGCTTGGTTTGGAGCGAGTGAAAAATCGGGGACGATGAATTTATCCTTTTTGGGGCATTTTCGGATCGAAATGTATCTTGTTCTATGATCCTTAACAGTTATGAAAATAACGAAAGTCGGAATATTCTAGTTAGTTGCTAAAAAAAATACAAAAATATGTAATAATAAGTGTACCTTTAAGAATAGTAAAAATGGGACTTTTTGAAGCTATTGATTCTTTCATTCCCCTCGATGAACACTTAGCTACTTTTCGAGGTAATTAGTCAAGGGGGATTGAGATTCTTAGTTTTCTAAGTGCTTACTTGTAGCATTGCGTGAGGACACGACAATATCTTAGTATGGGGGATTTTGGTATGTGTTTAATTACACATACCTATAACCACTAAAAACGGACTTAAATGACTAAAAACGTACCAAAAATACATTGTATTTGTATGTTTTGCATTCGTATTGTGCAGGTAGCGGATATCCAAGAAAAGGACAAAAAAATCAAAGCCAAAACGACAAAACCGAGCACGAGAATGAGGCATTGGAATGAGGCATTGGAAAGTACATCAAAAAACCGAACTCGAAAATTTAAATTGCCAAAAGTGGGCCCACCCGTACCCACCTAGTGGGCCCGGGTCAGCCCACTTAAATACTAAATCCTTATAACCTTATTCCTTACCAAAAAGCCCAAATCCTTTTTATAACACCGGCCCAAACAAAAAGGCCCAACACCCTTTATAACACCCCTCCTGTTACCCGTTACCTTTTAAACCTTACCCCGTTAGTCCTTTAAGGACTAACGGTGCAAACACAAATATAACCAAAAGGGCCAAATTTGCAACACTCAAGGACAATGGATGCAATGCGCTTATACACCTTGAGGGGCTGGTTTTGCCCATTTCCCAAACTTTTAAAAATAGCGTGAAGCACTGTTTATCTCCCACACATAAAGTGTGTGAGTCCTGTCCTCACTACCCGCCAAAATGCCAACACTATTCTCCTTTCTTCTCCACTTTGTCTACACACCCTACACCTTATCCCACCAATTACCACCTTGGCAATCCCTTGCATCCCCATTCGTCCAAGGTAGAAGACAAAGATTTGATGGCTAAGATTAAAGAGCTTGGGGAGCACTCAAATTCAATGGCCAAGATGAGTTTTTGAAGACTCTCACACAACAAACACACCTGCAAGAGCTCTCACAAAGAAAGCACACTCCTAGAATCTTCTTTTGATTAGTATAAATAGGCTCATTTGTAAGCCTTTAGGCAACTTAGTTTTTAGTTTTTTTTTCAGCTTATAATTTAAGTCCTTTTTAAGTTATTGTAATGTTTTCTTAAAAGCCTTGTAATGATTTTAAGTTTAATGAAAGATTAAAGTTTTTATGTTTTACCCCGTTTTTAAGTTAAAGTGTTTGATGATTTAAAACTATTTTATAAGCTCATAAAAGCTCTTTTTATAACAATTCTTAAGCTGTTACTTAAGTCTTACAAAACTCTTTCATAGTTTGTAAGGTTTAAGCTTATTTTACCAAAAATCACTCAAAAAGATCAAATGGAAGATAATCCAAAAAGGGAAGGGCTTATTGTTGTCACTAGCTTATCTTTGATAAGCTAGAGCTTGTAGATAAACTCTTTTAAGCTTATTTGCCCTGTTTAAGCAAGGGTTTTTGTAAGTCTTCATTTTTCCATTTTTAGCTTATTTACTATTCAACTGCTTATTTTTGCTTATTGTCTGCTTATATTTTCTTATTTATGCTTGCTTATGATGTTTAATGCTTATTATGCTTGTTTTATAGTTTAGAGATCATTTGCTTAAGTTTTCTTATAAACTGTCTTAAATAGCTTATTAAATTGCATAATCTGCTTTAGCTTATTTGAGTGCTTATTTGTTATTGAAATATGCTTAATATTTTTTCTTATGCTTGTTAGATATCTGGTCTTAAGGGTTTGTTCATAAAAAATTTAAGTTTCAAGTAGAAAAGGCATTTTAAGTGTTTAAAGGGGTGTTTGGTTTAACTGTTTTAATGGGTCAAATTGGGTCAAAATTGCATTTTGACACTTTAGTCAATTTAGTTTAGCTTAAATTAGTCCAAAAATTCAGTTTGTTTGAGTTTTTAAGTGTTAAATCTCATTGTTAAGGTTTAAAGAGTTTGTGGTTTGAATCTGTTAGCTTATAACTGATTTTATTGCTTATTTGATTGTGATCTTGCTTATTGTTGTTTTGTGATGTTTTTTGTGTTTATGCATGTGTTAAAGTTAGATAGGAATCAAGTCTAATTGCCTGCATTTGTCATTTTTGTGTTTTGCCAAAACTGTCAAAAATTTGCTAAGTATTGAAAAGTTTGAGAAAATGCTTTTTCAAATGCTTATTGTGGCTTATTCTGAATTTCAAACTCTCTTTTGAATGTTGATATAAGTTCTTTGAGGTCAAAGCTTAATCTGTTTGTAGGTTATATAGTCATAAGGATCTATTTGTTTGCTTATTTTTAAGCTCAAAAGTAGTGATTTGTTAAGTTTGCAAAAGATTGCAAAAATTTGTCTAAGTGTCAAAACAGTGTGAGATAGCTTTTTCATGAAGCTTTTTAAGTGCTTATTTGAATTTCGAACTGCTTTTTCTTTGTTGCTTATTGTAGCTTTTTGGCCATTCTTTTTAGTGGTATAAGCCACTAAGCCATAAGGATCTGTTTTCTAGCTTAAAAATAAGTTAGAAAAGTCCCTTTTGGCCTTTTTGCTTATCAGTTTTGGCCAAAAAGCTAATTTGCTTATTTAGGCTTATTAGCTTATTGCTTTTGCTTATTCTAGGTTTAGTTTAGCTTATTAGGTTAGTTTAAGACCAATTTAGCTTATTTCTTTCAGTTTAGAGCTTATTTAAGCTTATTTGCCTTGTAGCTTAAAATCTTTAAGTTTCATAGCTTTTTGATGATTCTGTCTTTCTAGCTTAATTTGGTTGCTTATTTTTGTTCAAGAGTGATTTTTAGATATAGCTTAAGTTCCTGTCTTAGCTTATTTTGAGTTTGTTTAGCTTATTTAGTGCTTAAAAAGTAAAACAGTTAGCCAATTTAAGTCTTAGTATAGTTTAGCTTATCCTGTCCTTTAACAGCTTATTTTGTGCTTATTTGGGGTTTATAAAAAAATGTTTTTGTAAAAAGTGCTTATTTTTTTAGTCTTTTAAAAGTTGTAAAAAAATGGCTTTTAAAAAACATTTGGGAATTGGGGGAAGTCCCAGGTGAGCAAGGCTCGAACCCGGGACCTCACCCCTATTCACCAAACGTTTTTACACACACTCCCTCTACCACTCGCCCTTGGGACTTTTTCGGTTATACCTTGCACAATTAATCTTTTATACACATTTAGGCTCTTTTGGCTTATAAGCCGGTTTAGCTTATTTCACAGCTTATTTGATAAGTTGTTTTCTCCAGCTTATTTTTATTAGATTCCTCATTGTTCAATGCACTTTTGCTAATTTTTTCAGATTTTTATTAAATAGTTTAGTATTTTTAAACATTTAATTTTAATTAAAATCGTTTTTAATTCATAAAAAAATATAAAAAGTCAAAAAAATATAATTCTTTTTTAGAAAATTTTCTTTTAACATTTAGGACTTAGGAGAATTAGATTCGCTTTCGTAGGGTTAAAATTATAAAATTTGATTTTTTAAAGAACGGGATTGAATCCCGTTCACGTTTTTAGTGTTTTTAAGCCCTAGACACCTTCGTTTTTGGTCTAGTTTTCTTTGTCTTAGCATTTTAGTTAATTTAAACTCATAAAAACCAAAAAGATCATTTTAGGACTAAATTTTGATAATTTAGGGTTTTAAGGTCCCGTTTAGGATTCTCGGTTTGCTTTTTTAGTTAAAATTAGTTTTGTCTTAATAGTTTTTAAGTGTTTGCCTTAATTTTCCCATAGTTTTAGAAATCCAATCATAATCTTGTTCTATTCAAGCATCGATTATTAAAACGAATCTCGACTTTCAATTGCAATCCTCTTTGGGGATAACGACCCCGGAATCATACTCCCGGATTAATACAATTGAGAGATTTTTTTATTCTTATCCTTCTGTATATATTTATAAGTATTTTATATTTATATTTATATTTATATTTTAAAGGGTATAAACAGATTCAATCATTCATCTTGAGCTATATAACTCCAGTCATATCCCAGTCCATCTTGGACAATCAAAGCATTGTCCTGAACAACCAATGCATCAGAGGTCTCCACTGGTACAGTCCTTCTGGTATTATCCCTGCTCCTATACCCTGTATCTCCATTCCTATTCCCTTGATTTCTTGGTGCTCTACATTCCCTTGCAAAATGGCCCCTTCTATGATAGTTAAAGCATTGAACCTTAGTTTTATCAAAACCTACAGGTTCTTTGCCATTGAAGATTAACTTTCTTCCAGTCTTCTTATAAAATTGCTTAACCCTCATAGAAAGCATGGCCACCTGCCATTTAAGGTCCATTTCTTCCAAATCATCATGATCAATTTACTATAGGTCTTCATCATCCAATTGTGGACTATTTGACTGATTAGCAAAGAATGAGAACATTAGATCATCAGTATATGATGATGAAGAGGCTTGTCCCTGAGAATTATGGCCTGATGCAGTAGAAACAACATTAGCAGTATTAACTTCATTACTACTGCTAGTGTCTTCTGCAGAGAGAAAGGCTACATTCTGAGAGTTTGAAGATGATCCGGAGGAACCTTTGATATCAGCTTCAAACACTTTTAGGTTATTTTATAGATCATCAATATCCAAATCATCTATATTATCTTTGTTCCTTATAATCAAGGCTACATTGTTCCATGATGAAGGTAGAGCTCTTAAAAATTTCTGATTTGCATCTTCATTAGAAACAGCTGCACCATGAACTTCTAGTAGGCTGATAAGTTTTTGAAACCTATCATATGCTTTATCTAGGCCTTCTGTGTCAGATACAGAAAAGTTTTTAAATTGTTGCTTCAAGACATTCTTCTGCATCTTCTGAGATTCAACATTACCACCAAACCTACTCTTGATAGCAGCCCACAGAGTCTTTGCATCCTTTATTGCATGGAACCTTAGCTGATACTCATCAGGAATAACCAAAAGCAGAATGATTTTAGCTTTTCTTTCTCTTTGTCTTGATAATAGTGCTTGAGCAGTCTTTGGAGGTACTTCAGTTTCAACACCATTTTCATCAGTTGTTACTTGTATAGGACCATCACCATTCAAGATCACTTGCCACAAACTATAATCTGTGTTAGTGAGATACTGCTCCTTTTTTATACTCCAAAGAGTATATTCACCCGTCTTGAGGATAGGAAGTTTTTACAGTAACACCATTAGGGAGATTCTCTACTGGTGCTAATTGTGTTGCAGTTCTTTACCAGAATTGTTATTATAAGTAGAATCTAAGATATGAAAAGTTCTTCTTATTTAGAGTTTCTTCATAGGCTCTGATACCACTTGTGAAGACCCAATAAACGGATCTCTTCTAGCTTGTTAAAAGCATTATGTTAACCTGGCTAAATCCTAACAAACTATATGAAAACAATGATTGAAGAATACACAAAGTTAAGCGAATCTAACTTGCAATAGCTAAGAAGAACAATGAAAACTAAACTTGAATATATTGATTGCAAATATTTTGACAAGGTTTACAGAATAACTAACTAAGAGATATGTGTTTTCTATGAAAATATTGATATCTCTAACTATGTGTAGGGTTTCTCCTTTACACACTAAGGAAAAAACCCTAATGTGACTTACGAACAAAAAACGCGTTAAGTGATCATGCATAACTATTCCTAATATACGCATGCAACACATAAGCAAGTACAACTTCTTATACTAACAATACTTAAATAAACTAACTACATGTACTAATGATCTATCATTTTGTATTAGGCAGTACAAACAATAACTACAGTACTAACTATTACAACAAGAAAGTAGCTATTGAGCTTAGTTTATATTCTTTAGTCTTTAGCAGCAGTATCAATATTGAACCAGCAGTAGTAAAGTAGTACTGGCAGTAGTAACTCAAAATTCCCAACAATCCTCCCCTAAACTTGATATTTACTTGTCAATCATCAAGTTTCTTCAGTTTAAGCATCTTGGTCAGTAGGAGGATGTATCCAAACACTTTACTACTCTTCAAGCAATGATTTGATGAACTTGATAAGCTCAAATGCCATAGTACTTTCTTCTTCAGCTTCTAACTGCAAGTTCAGCATCTTCTCCAATAATTCCTTGATCAGTGGGTACTTTTTCTCTACTGCCATATTAATCTCCATAGGTGTACCATCCATAAACAGAGTGTGAACTCCACAATTTTCATGCAATTTCCATTTCAGCAATTTCAAATCCAGTTGACTCATCCATAGTAACATCTTTTTCATCAAAGACTGTTGTTGTTGTATGAGGAGTTCTAGGCTCAGCAGTACTAATTGCTACACCAGCAGTAGTAACTGGTGTACTCGCAGTACTAACTCCAGTTGTAGCAGCATCAACTGTCTTATCATCAAATCCATCAAAGTCACTGTCATGAAGCATGGGGTTGGTCTTGTCACTTTTCCTCCCTTGTTTGGATGCATCCTCCTCATCCAAATCATCATCTGAAGACTCAACATGTTCGTATTTCCTCCTTCTTGGTTGTGAGGTGCTTGACTTCCTTTGTCTTTCTAATCGCTTGACTCTTTTCTTTAGTTGAGGATCTCCACAACTTGAGCATCCTTCTCTTTCTCCAAGTTAAGCACATGTTTTGACAATTTGGTACACATAGTCATCAATTTTTGTCGTTGCAGTCTACCCTCATCACTTCCAGGTGTGTAACCTCCTGGTAGAGGGGAATCATGGGGTATGATTGGTACATTAGCCGTCAATTCAAATTGATGTTCCATTCTTCCCTCCCCACTTCTAGATGTGTGACTTTCTGAAAGAGAGGTGGTTCAATGGGCTGTTCAAGCACTCTCTCAGACCTAGTCTGAGCAGGAGCACCCCCATGGTGTCTTGGCGCCTGGGACTGCCACCTGTATCCATACCCTGAGGAATGTCAACATTACGCATTGCCGTGGTCTGGGTCCTAATTATGTTATCACTGTCCTATACTGCATCTAAGCTAGCAACAATAGTGATAGCCCTTTCCACACTGTCACCCCCTCCTTATGGACAGCCTCATCTGCTCTAAGGTCTTTGAGGTACTCTAGTCTGAGGTAACTTAGTGTCCTTGTTGGTTCTCCTATGTTTTTGAGTCTTTCTTTTTCTTTGATATGTAGTTAGAGATGGGAGTATTTGCTCAATGTAAGCTTCAGTTTGAGGTTCATGAAAAACTGGTGGAGGTGTTTCAGTTGGAAGTGGTTTTGTTTGAGGTTCAGAAACATTTGGTTGTGAAGTAGAGGGTGTGGGTTGGGGTTCAGGAGGTGTTGCTAAACCTTCACCCTCATGTTCTTGGTTTTGCACCAACATGGAGTCAAAAAGTAGAGTAACTTTTCCTGAAAATTTGGTACTTTGCCTTGCAGTACTAATATTAGTCTAACAGTATGAACTTGTTCTCCAATAACTGTGCAATAACATGCCTCTATTCATCACAAGCACACTAGAAATAACTAGATAGACATGTGAGAATTCATGAGGATCCATATCTATGCATAGCCCATGAATAAAAGTTAAGAACTGTTAACCAAACCATCATACCAGTTGTAACCCATTCCACTCAAGACTTCCAGTTGTTTATGATCTCACCAAATCCAACCATACTGCTTTGCTTAACCTGCAAATGTTAGTCCAAAGCACAATACGTACCATATGCTTCTTGACAGTATTAAGTTTTGACTAACAGTATTAAAACTAGCAGTATTAAGTATAACTAGCAGTACTAGTTATACCTAGCAGTACTAATCCTTGAGATATCAGATTAAGCTTCAAATTCGTCTAAAAAGCATCTCCAAACCATGTCAAGCATCAATCCACTCATGACAATTAAGCAGTACTTAACCAAGCCTAGCAGTATAAACTTTTTGTACCAGCAGTACAAAGTTTCTTCAAATAGAGAAAGCTAAGCCCAGCAGTATTAAGTAACTGATCATCATGTTTACCTTCCACCTTCAATTCAAATAGCACTTGTGTATAATCCGCTGCACTTATACACCATTAACCTCCCCTGAGACCATGCAGCTACAGATTAAGCATACAAATGCTTGCCACCAGAAAATTAAATCTACTCACATCAAAAGCTTTAGTGAGCAAATCAGCTACATTATTGTCAGTGTGTATCTTGACCATCTCTATCAATCTCTTCTCATAGGAGTCTCTAATGAAATGATGCCTAATCTCTATATGCTTTGTTTTAGAATGGTAGACAGGATTCTTGACAACACAAATAGCACTCTCATTGTCAACATGAATCTTTGTCTGCATAAAATTGTATCCATAATCCAACATCTGATTTTGGATCCAAAGCACTTGACCACAGCAGTGAGAAGCAGCAATATATTCAGCTTCAGTAGTTGAATTAGCCACCACAGTCTGCTTTTTACATTGCCAAGAGATTAACCTTGAACCAAGAAATTGACAACCTCCTGTTGTGGATTTCCTGTCCAAACTGGCACCTGCATAGTCACTGTCTGAAAAAGCTTCCAATATAAAAGGAGAGTCCTTAGGATACCAAAGGCCCAAATTGGGTCGACCCTTTAGGTATCTAAAGATCCTTTTTACTGCATTCAAGTGGGAAACTTTTGGTTGAACTTGAAATCTTGAGCATGCACAAACTGAGAACATAATATCTGGTCTAGAGGATGTAAGGTACATCAATGACCCAATCATTGACCTGTATAAATGGACATCAACATCCTCACCATCTTCATCTTTTGTTAAAGCCTTGTTGGTTTCCATAGGAGTACTGGCTGTCCTTATACTAGAAAAACCAAATTTCTTCAAGATTTCACCAACATACTTGTCCTGACTAATGAAGATCCCATCCTCTTTCTGCTTGACTTGTAAACCCAAGAAGAAAGTGAGCTCTCCCATTGAACTCATCTGGAACCTTTTGTGCATTATTTGCTCAAAATCTGTACACAAAGACTTTTTAGTGGAACCAAAGATGATGTCATCTACATATACTTGTACCAGTAGAATATCACCCTTGACTCTCTTTATGAATAAAGTCTTGTCAATTTGTCCTTTGTAGAATCCATTGTCTAGCAGATAGGTAGAAAGAGTCTCATACCGGTCTCTAGGAGCTTGGTGTAGACCATTTAAGGCTTTCTCCACTTTGTAAACTTTTGTTGGGATTTAGAGCTTCTACACTTAGTACTGCTAGTTATAGTTAGTTAGTACTGCCAGTACATTGTTAGTACTGCCAGTATAGTTAGTACTGTTTGTATAATAGTTAGTACTATTAGTTATATAGTTAGTACTGCTTAAGTGATATGCATGAGTTATATTAGGAATAGATATGCATGATCACTTATCGGTTTTGTGAAGCCCATTTGGGTTTTCCTTAGTGTATAAAAAAGGAACCCTACTGCATGTTTAGATATATCAATCATAGTTAGCTATTTTGAATCTAGGCAGAATATTGCAATCAATATATATTTCAAAGTTTATTATACATTGTTTTATTAAATTTACTAGTTAGTTTCCGCATAACTTGTAGTATCATAATCATTATTTATTCATAAGTTAGTTTGAATCTATTCAGTAAAAATAAAGGCCTTAACAAGCTGTAGATCTATTCTTTGGGTAATAAACAAGTGGTATCAAAGCTTGCGAGAAACTCTAAATAACGAAGAACTCATTACAGATCTAGACCTCATTACCTACAGATAAGATGTATGGTGAAGAAACATTGCACCACTTATGGCACTTGGTGGAATCTCCTTAAATGATATCTACTGTAAAACTTCCTATGCTCAAGAAGGGTGAATATACCCTTTGGAGCATGATGATGGAGCAGTATCTCACAAACACAGATTATGGCTTGTGGCAAGTAATCATGAATGTGATATTAACCTGTTTACAAACAACAAAAGATGAGATGGTGTTGAACTTGAAGTACCCTCCAAAGAACTGCTCAAGATTTTACAAGGCAAAAAGAAATAAAAGCTAAAAGCATTATGCTTTTGGCTATTCCTGATGAGTATCAACTGAGGTTCCATACAATCAAGGATGCAAACTCTTTGTGGGCTACTATCAAGAGTAGGTTTGGTGGCAATGTTGAATCTAAGAAGATGAAGAAGAATGCATTGAAGCAACAATTTGAAAACTTTTATGTATCTGACACAGAAGTCCTAGATAAAGCATATGATATGTTTCAAAAACTTATCAGCCAACTTGAAATTCATGATGCAGCTGTTTCAAATGAAGATGCAAATCAGAAATTTCTATGAGCTCTACCTTAATCATGGAACAACATAGCTTTGATTATGAGAAACAAAGAGGGTATAGATGAATTAGATATTAATGATCTATACAATAACCTGAAAGTGTTTGAAGTTGGCATGAAAGGATCCTCAGGATCATCTTTAAACTCTCAGAATATGGCCTTTCTCTTTGCAGAAGACACTATTAGTATTAATGAAGTTAATACTGCCAATGGTTTTTCTACTACAGCAGGCCATAGCTCTCAAGGACAAGCCTCTTCATCATCATATACTAATGATATAATGTTCTCATTCTTTGCTGATCAGTCAAGTGGTCCACAACTTGATGATGAAGACCTAAAGTAGCTTGATCAGGATAATTTGGACAAAATGGACATCAAATGGCAGGTGGATATGCTTTCTATGAGGGTTAAGCGATTTTATAAGAAGACTGGAAAAAAGTTAATCTTCAATGGCAAAGAACTTATAGGTGTTGATAAAACTAAAGTTGAATGTTTTAACTGTCATAGAAGAGGTCATTTTGCCAGGGAATGTAAAGCATTAATAAATCAATGGAACAGGAACGGAGATACAGGGTATAGGAGCAGGGACAACACCAGAAGGATTGTACTAGTAGAGACCTCTGAAGCGTTGGTTGTTCAGGACAATGCTTTTAGTGTTGTTCAGGAATGGAGTTGTGTATGAGGAAAAGTTTGCAGTGTTAGAGTTTGAAGTAAAGGATAAAGGTAATGCTGTCACTAGACATACAAATCAGTTAGAACAAACTTTAAAAGAAAAAGAAGATTTAAAAGCTAAACTAGAACAATTTGAAACATCTTCTAAAAACTTAACTAAACTGATTAATAGTTAAATTAAGGTCTAAATGATATATTTGTCTAATGATATGGAGATAATTGAATGATAATGCATTCAAGTGATAATTGATTGTGGACTCTAGGATGTTGATAGTCGTTCAAGTTGATGGCAGATGACAATCAAACAAATGATAGGGTCAAATAAGGATTACTGATTGCATGCAGTTCCTCTACTCTTACTAGGGAAAATACTTACATCCTATTTGCTGACCTATCTTTTTTTAGGATTGGATGATTCTTATTTATAGGGCTATCATACAAATTAAGATAGTGCTAGTGTGTCTTAAGTTGAAACAAGTAAAACTCTACCTAGCAATACTAGTGTAGAAATGCCTAGAGTTTAATCTGTTAGGCCTAGTAGAGTTATCATTGAAGATTGGGTTAGTGATGATGATGAGGATATATTTCAGTCTGAGAACTCCTAAACAACAATCAAACCTAGTTTTAAAAAGATTGAGTTTACTAAAGCTAGGAATAAACCTGTTAATTTGTATAACATGCTGTAAAACCTAAGATGGTCACTCAATCTCCTAAGGTAGATAGAAGAGATTAGAATGGGAAAATGACTCAAAAACTGGGGTTAGGATTTGGGTCTACAAAGAAAGTGGGGAAAATAATCAAAAAAAAAAGCTGTTTTTGTTTGTTGGTCTGTTACAGCCATCTAATAAAAGACTATGATTTTCATGAAAAAAGAATGGCTAAAAAGTTTGTTTTGCAAAGTATGGGAAAGAAAGAATACCGGTCAAAGGAAATTAGGACTTTAGTTTGGATAAACTCTTAAAGGATTATATTCATCAAAATAAACTTTGTTCCTATCTGCTACTAGTCTTAACTAGGTCTGGAAGAATACGAGTTAGTACTGCCAAGCAGTATGTTAATATTGCTACCTTTAAAAATAGAGTGAATGTTTCAAAATAAAAAATAAATACTTTTCCCAAGTCACATTCACCTATTAGAAGGCCTTTTTATAAATCAACAGTATTTAATACCAGGGTTTCAAAGGAAAAAGTTAATACTGTTAGAGTAAATGGTGTTAATAATGCTGGGCAAACAACAGTTAATACTGTTAAGGGAAATGGGGTCACTGCTGTTAAGGCTTCAGCAGGTTGTGTTTGGAGACCCAAAATATTGATTTAAACAATGGCTCCAAAGACAATCATGGATCATGGATCTCAAAAAGAGTAAATTATATTGATACAAGCCTGCAATCAGTCAATAGTGTCTTGGTCCCAGAGTAACTGACTCTTTATTTTATGTGTAGGGGATCCACACATGCTTTAAAGTTACAAAGGAATGTTGAAGTGGTGCTGGGGGGTCCAAGCATATGACATAAAACAAAGCCTTACTCACTGACTATCAAGATATTCATGGAGGTTTTGTTTTGCTTTGATGTTGTACTAGATGGTGGTTAAGTTAACTGGTAGTGGTAACTTAAGAACTAATAAAATTAGACTTTGAAGATTGTGTTTTTTTGAAAGGAATGAAGTGTAATCTTTTTTCTGTCTACAAATGATGTGACAAGGGAAAAAACAATATTCTTTTCACTGAAACTGAATGTCTTGTTTTGTCTCCTTATTTTAAGCTAATTGATGAAAGTCTAGTACTGCTTAGAGTCCCCAGGCAAAACAATATGTACAGCTTTGATTTATAGAATGTTGTTCCTTCTAGAGATTTAACTTGTTTATTTGCAAAAGCCATCATTGAAGTGAAGTCTAAACTATAGCATAGGAGGCTGGGTCTATGTGAATTTTGAAACAATGAATCAACTAGTGAAGGGAAACCTTGTAAGAGGTCTTCCTTCAAAGACTTTTGAAAATGACCATACTTGTGTGGCATTGTATGAAGGGAATGAACACAAAGCCTCCTGTAGGACCTATATTATGAGCTCTATTAGCCAACCTTTATAGATGGTTGCATTATGACTGATTTGGACCAACATTTGTAAGAAGTATCAAACATAGACCTATTGATCTTTTGTAGTGACTGATGGACCTTTAAGTAGGTTTAGCTGGGTTTTCTTTTTAGCCACTAAGAGTGAAACTAGTGGGATTCTTAAGAAATTTATAACAGAAGTAGAAAACTAATTAAACCATAAAGTTAAAGTAATCAGGTCTAATAATGGGACAGAATTAAAAAACAGAGAAATGGATGATATCTGTGGGCAAAAAGGGATAAAAAGGGAATATAGTGTTGCTCGAACTCCATAACAAAATGGAGTTACAAAGAGAAACAATAGGACCCTGATTAAGGTAGCTAGGACTATGCTAGCATACTCACTTCTACCTACAGTATTTTGGGTTGAAGCAGTTAATACTGCTTGCTAGGTCTTGAATAGGGTTCTAGTGATCAAGCCTCATAACAAGACACCTTATGAACTTATTATTAGAAGAGCACCAAGCATAAGTTGATAGAGAATTATTGATGTCATGTTACTATACTATAATTTCCTATACCCTTTAGGAAAGTTTGATGGAAGCTGAGGGAAGGGTTTTTAGTTGGGTACTCTGTAAATAGCAAGGCTTTCAGGGTATTTAATACTGAAACCAGAAAAGTTGAAGAGAATCTGCATGTAAAATTTCTTGGAAATAAACCAAATGTTGCAGGACAAGGACTAAATTGGCTTTTTGATATTGATTCCTTAACAAATTCTATGAATTATCAACTGTTTCATGCAGGGTAATCAAATTACAAAATGCTTTCCACAAGAAACTAATGGCAATACAGGTTTGAAGAAAAATGTTGATGCTGGAAAAACTCAAGAAGAGAATGTGTCTACTCAACAATATATTGTGTTCCCATTATAGTCATCTATCTCTTCAAGATACAAGAGCTCAGATTATAAAGCTAAGGATGATACAGTTAATGGTGGTGCTAGTAAAAAGATTGTACAAGAACCAGCAAGTGAGTATGATCAAGCCTTGAAGAATGTTCTTGATAAGATGATGAATCAAGACAAGGAGGCTACAAAGCAATCAGATACTGTTAGAAAAGAGTTTGAAGCTCAGTGTAATAGCCAAGAGAAGATTACTTAATACTGTTAGCACACTAGTTAATACTGCTAGTGCATCCAGGACTTTTAGTCCTATTAGACCATTAAGTGGACCATCATTTGTTCCTTTTGGTGGATCTTTTCCTATTGATGTTGCTATTCTTCTTCATGATCATCTATGACCTAAATGTTGAGGATACTGATGTACTTTGAATAGTAGTATTTAGCATTTTTGGCAATGCCTATGATGATCATGACTTAGAAACTCTTAATACTCCTTATGTTGATCAAAGTGTGGGTGCAGAGGCTAATTTCAACAACATGGAACCTTCCACTGTTGTCAGTCCTATTCCCACAACTAGAGTACACTCTATTCATCCTAAAACTTAGATTATTGGGGACTCTCATAGTCAGAAATTACAAACCAGTGGATGACAAAGAAGAATTTCTAGTGTGCTGGCTATGATTAGCTACATCCAAAAACAGAGAAGGAAAAATCACAAAGATTTCCAGAACTGCTTATTTGCTTGTTTCTTTTCTCAACATGAACCCACAAAGGTATCTCAAGCCCTTGATGATGAAAGTTAGGTTGAAGCAATGCAAGAGGAGCTGCTTTAGTTCAAGATCCAAAAGGTTTGGACTCTAGTTGACTTACCTAGGGGTAAAAAGGCTATTGGTACAAAGTGGGTATATATGAATAAGAAAGATGAGAGGGGTATAGTTGTTAGGAATAAAGCTAGACTAGTAGCACAAGGATATAAACAAGAAGAAGACATTGATTATGATGAGGTTTTTGCTCCTATTGCTAGGGTTGAAGCAATCAACTTATTTTTAGCCTTTGCATCATTTATGAAATTTCCTGTGTACCAGATGGATGTTAAAAGTGCTTTTCTCTATGGAACTATTGAATAAGAGGTATATGTTTGCCAACCTCCAGGTTTTGTGGATCCAAAATTTCTAAAAAAAGTCTACAAAGTAGAGAAAGCCTTATATGGTCTACATCAAGCTCCTAGAGCTTGGTATGAGACACTCTCTACTTATCTGCTGGATAATGGATTTCACATGGGACAAATTGACAAGACTTTGTTCATAAAAAGACTCAAGGGTGATATTCTACTAGTTCAAGTATATGTAGATGACATCATCTTTGGTTCCACCAAGAAGTATTTATGTGATAAATTTGAGCAGATAATGCATAATAGGTTTCAGATGAGTTCAATGGGAGAACTTACTTTCTTCTTAGGTTTACAAGTCAAGCAGAAAGAGGATGGGATCTTCATTAGTCAAGACAAGTATGTTGGTGAAATCTTGAAGAAATTTAGCTTTTCTAGTATAAGGACAGCTAGTACTCCTATGGAAACCAACAAGGCTTTGACAAAGGATGAAGATGGTGAGGATGTTGATGTTCTTTTATACAGTTCAATGATTGAGTCATTGATGTATCTTACTTCCTCTAGACCAGATATTATGTTCTCAGTTTGTGCTTGCTCAAGATTTCAAGTTCAGCCAAAAGTTTCCCATTTGAATGCAGTAAAAAGAATCTTTAGATACCTAAAAGGTTAACCCAAATTGGGCCTTTGGTATCCTAAGGACTCTCCTCTTATATTGGAAGCTTTTTCAGATAGTTACTATGCAGGTGCCAGCTTGGACAGGAAATCTACAACAGGAGGTTGTCAATTTTTGGTTCAAGGTTAATCTCTTGGCAGTGTAAAAAGCAGACTGTGGTGGATAATTCAACTACTAAAGATGAATACATTGCTGCTTCTCACTGTTGTGGACAAGTGCTTTGGATTCAAAATCAGATGTTGGATTATGGATTTAATTTTATGCAGACAAAGATATATGTTGACAATGAAAGTGTTATTTCTGTTGTCAAGAATCCTATCTATCATTCTAAAACAAAGCATATAAAGATCAAGCATCATTTCATTAGAGACTCTTATAAGAAGAGACTGATTAAGATGGTCAAGATACACACAGATAATAATGTTGCAGATCTTCTCACTAAAGGCTTTGATGTAAGCAGATTTAATTTTCTGGTGGCAAGCATTTGTATGCTTAATTTGTAGCTACATTGGTTGAGGGGAGGTTTAACAGTTCTTAACTTCTATTCATGGGTTATACATAAATATGGATCCTCATGAATTCTCACATGTCTATCTAGTCTTTTCTAGTTTGCTTGTGATGAATAGAGGCATGTTGTTGTATAATTATTGAAGACAGAGTTAAAACTATTAAGGCAAATATTAATATTGCTAAGCATAATTTATACTGCTGGGCAAAAGAGGTCAGGACACTATGATACCTCAGTTTGGTGGTCCCCCTATAAAGGTTGGTGATGAGGCTGTCAATAAGGAGTTGGGTGACAGAATGGAAAGGGCTGCCACTACTGCTTCTAGCTTAGAACTAGAGTAGGACAGTGGTAACATAACCTAAGACCCAATCTATAGAAACACTCATTGAGCCAAGTCCTTAGGGAACTGGTTCGGGTAGTGGTCCCAGGTGCCAAGAAACCACATTGGGGATGTAGATGCTCAAACTAGGTTTGAGGTTGCATCTAAAAGTCTAATGATCCACCTCTCTCAAAAGTTAACACATTTGGAAGTGGGGAGGACAGTATGTAACTAAAAGAATTAATGGCACCTTGTACAAAATTGTTTGATAAGTGAGGGATTTTGGTGAGCATAAAAGAAAAAGAGAAGTTATGAGCCAAAAACAGAAAGAGAGATGTATGCTTAAAAACAGAAAGAGTGAATTGGTGAGCAAAAAGAATTGATAGATATTGTAAGTATAAAAATAGAAAGAGAGATTGTGAGAATCTACATCGGAATGAGATTGGAGTGAATACTGCTTGGCATCAAATTAATACTGTAAGTCTTAAGTTAGTACTGCTAGGCATATCTTACTAATGCTGGGCAAAGTTAGTACTGCTAGACTTAGAGTTAGTACTGCTAGGCAGATATTAGTACTGGTGGGTGACCGTTAGTACTGTTCAAGGCATAATAGAATTTCCTTATTTTATTATAGCCGTTGAGATATTTCTGCCAACAACATAGCCTATAGGGTTTGACTAATTGGAAATTCATGATCTTTCTATAATTTAATAAGATTTCTTCAAGATAAGATTAAATTTCATTCAGTCGGTCAAATTAAAAACCCTAAGTGCTCTCAATATAATCTCAATTAACTTTGCCAAACTTTCATACTCACATAAACAAGCTCATCTCAGAAGTTTATTCCATATTTTCTTAATCACATGGCTAATTTGGAGTTTTGCGACAAGCATAACATGGTGGCCTGCTTACAGAAGTCTAAAGAAAGTGAAGGGTTTCATCAGATTATTGATTTTCTGAATGCTAGTCACATCTAGTATGCACTCATAGAGAATCTAACAATATATGTTTCCTTTATTAAGCAATTTTAGGAAACAGCTACTGCTAGAACAGGTGCTAATGGAGAGGTAGAACTAACTACTACAATTGATGGACAAGTAAAAACTATTACTGAAGCCTCTCTAAGAAGACATCTAAACTAAGAGGACAATGGTGGTATTACAACTCTACCCAATTCATAGATATTTGAGCAACTTGCTCTAATGGGGTATGTGACTGATTCTGATAAACTTACTTTTCAAAAGGGTTATTTTCTCCTCAGTGGAAGTTTCTAATTCATACTATCCTCCACTGCTTAAGCCCTAAGAAAACTGCTTGGGAGCAGTTTAGTAGCAATATAGCAACTGCTATAATTTGCTTGGCCACAAACAGAACTTACAATTTGTTAAAACTAATTTTTGATGCTATGATTAAGAATCTAGAAAACCCACACAAGTTTTTAATGTATCCAAGATTTATCTAAATCTGGTTAAACAAGCAAAGGAGACTCCTTCAACCTCATACACGCACATATCCTACTCCTATCCTTGCACAAAAAGTCTTTTGTAATATGAAGAGGGTTTCAAGAGTTTATTCTGGAATAGACTTTGCTTTATTTCCTAATATGATCAGTGCACCTGAAACTTCTCCATCCATAATAACATCTTCACCATCATTATCACCCTAAACACATACACCAGTCAGTACCCCATCAACCTCACAACCACCAAACATTCAACCCACACCCGATGCAGAGGAGGCTGTTCTAATGCCTCATGAATCACCTCTCCAGAGTGTTTACTCTCTTGGACGTGATGAGGGTAGTCTATCACTTAATGAATTGTTGGATCTGTGTACCTTATTGTCTAACAAAGTCCAGAGTTCGGAGACTGAATTAAAAGAAACCAAACAAACCTACAACTCTGCTCTCACACAGCTTATTAGAAGGGTAAAGAAGTTAGAACATATTGTGAATGCAAGCAAATCTAGAAGAAGGGAAAGAGTGGTAGAATCTGATGATGAAGAAGACTTGGAGGATCCTTCCAAATAGGGGAGGAGTTTGATTGAAGAGCTTGACATGGATGCTAGAATTTCTTTAGTTCCTCTACATGCTGTATATGAGGGGAGGAATGATAATACTCAGATTTATAATCTACCAGCAGAGCAATTAGGAGTGTTTAGTACAGCTACAGCTCTTGCAGATGCAGCTAAAAGAAGAAGTATTGAAACTGCTCAAACTTATACCAGAAGAAGAAGATCTGTTAGTACTGGCAGTGGTAGAGTTAGTACTGCCAGTGAATTAGGTAGTACTACTGATGTAAAGGCAAAATACAAAGGGAAAGCAATTATGCAAGAATCTAAGCCACTAAAGAAAGTCAAAAAGAGGGTTCAAGTGCAGGTGAGTATGGATGAAGAGTTAGCTAAGAAAGTGTTTGACGAAGAACAAGCAAAAGCTATGGCAGAACAAGAACAAGAAAGGATTAACTTTGAAGCAGCTCTTGAACTTCAAAAATAGTTGGATGAAAGGGAAAAAGTTGCTGCTGAACCTACTCAAACTCAGCAGATTGACTGGAGTGATCATGCAGTGTTAAGATACCATGCTCAGCTAAATAGACCATACTCTATAGCTGAAGTAAGGAAGAACATGGTCATGTACTTGAAGAATCTGGGTGGATACAAGATGAATTATTTTAAGGGAATGAAGTATGAAGACATTAGACCTATATTTGAAAAGGTATGGGATCAAATTTAATACTTTGCACCCATGAATTCTAAAAAATAAAAAGGTAGTGAAAAGAAAGGAAGTAGAAAGAAATCACTTGCTAGGAAAAGAGCAGTGAAAAGCAAAGTGAAGAAAGTACAAAAAGGCAAAAGATAGAAGTTGATAAAGAGAAGGAAGAACTAAAAGCCTATTTGGATCTGGTTCTAAGAGAAGAATTTGCTATGGAAATTGAATCATTAGCTACTAAGTATCCAATAGTTAATTAGAAGACACATGTCCTAGCCGAAAAGTCCATGTATTATCAAATCTTCAAGGCAGATTGAAGTTCTAAGAATTACAAGATCTTCAGTGAGATGCTTAATGATTTTGATAGACAGGATGTATTAGACTTACACAGGCTAGTTAAAGTAAGGTATATGACATCAAGTCTAGAAGGTTATGACTTAATGCTTTGGGGAGATTTGAAGATCATATTTGAGCTTGATGAAAAAGATGAAGTCTAGAGGAATCAACATGAATACAATTTGATAAACTGGAGACTATTTGATTCATGTAGAATTCATATTTTGTTGATGAACAATGGAATTACCATTCATATGATGACTGAGAAGAAATATCCTCTTAATCAGGAAATGCTATCAAGAATGTTAAGTAAAAGATTAGAGGTTGATCATGAAAGCACAATGGCATACGAACTTCTCAAGTTTATAAGGTCACAAGTACAGAAGTAGAAGAATGTTTGGAAGAATCCTTAACAGTGCAGTCTAGAAGATTAAATACAAAAGAAACTTGAGATTTGAAGGTAAATCACAAGTTTAGGGGAGGATTGTTGGGATTCAGAGCTTCTACACTTAGTACTGCTAGTTATAGTTAGTTAGTACTGTCAGTACATTGTTAGTACTGCCAGTATAGTTAGTACTGTTAGTATAATAGTTAGTACTATTAGTTATATAGTTAGTACTGCTTAAGTGATATGCATGAGTTATATTAGGAATAGATATGCATGATCACTTGACGCATTTTGTAAGCCCATTAGGGGTTTCCTTAGTGTATAAAAGGAACCCTACAGCATAGTTAGATATATCAATTCATAGTTAGCTATTCTAAAACCTAGGCAGAATACTTGCAATCAATATATATTCAAAGTTTAGTATACATTGTTCTTCTTAGTATTACAAGTTAGATTCCGCATAACTTGTAGTATTCATAATCACTATTTCTCTTATAGTTAGTTTGAATCTATTCAAGTTAACTAAGCCTTAACAAGATAAGAAGATCTATTCTTTGGGACTCACAAATTATTGTTGGGATTCAGAGCTTCTACACTTAGTACTGCTAGTTATAGTTAGTTAGTACTGCTAATACATAGGTAGTACTACCAGAATAGTTAGTACTGTTAGTTTAATAGTTAGTTCTGTCAGTTATATAGTTAGTAATGCTTAAGTGATATGCATGAGTTATATTAGGAATAAATATGCATGATCACTTGACGCATTTTGTAAGCCCATTAGGGTTTTCCTTAGTGTATAAAAGGAACCCTATGGCATAGTTAGATATATCAATTCATAGTTAGCTATTCTATAACCTAGGGAGAATACTTGCAATCAATATATATTCAAAGTTTAGTATACATTGTTTTTCTTAGTATTACAAGTTAGATTCCGCATAACTTGTAGTATTTATAATCATTGTTTCTCACATAGTTAGTTTAGATTTATCCAAGTTAACTAAGCTTTAACAAGCTAAGAAGATCTATTCATTGGGACTCACAAGTGGAATCAGGGCTTGTAGAGAAACTCTGAATAAGAAGAACTCATTCAAATCCAGATCTCTACCTACAATACAAGATGTCTGGTGAAGAACCTGCACCACAAATGGCACCAGTATGGAATCTCCTCAAATGATATCTACTATAAAACTTCCTATGCTCAAGAAGGGTGA